>JAJJMB010001716.1:4459581-4538328 GCA_023531105.1 Papaver atlanticum
TAGCTCAAAAATTGATTAAAAGGAAGAAAAGAGATTTGATTTTCTTTGCTTCTCTAGTCCTCTAAACCTCTCCAAACTTTTTTTTTTAAATGTGCTCTCTAGCTCTCTATTTATACACACAAATACACATTACTCAAATATATTCTTCCATAACTCAAAAATCTTTTGCTTTTTAATTAAGAATATTTTCAGGAATTCTCTATATTTCTTTACTAAACCCATATCTTCTTTAATTCGAGGAATAAAATCCAAGATAAAATTTTCTAAGGATATCTTTCTTGTTTAATACAAGATAACTTCCTTTTTCTTCAAAACTTCCTGTTTATAAGGCAAGAAGATATTCTTATCTTAAAGATCATAAATCCTTTACTGTTGAAACCAAATTTCCCGCCAATATTTTTTTTTTTTAAATAAAGATGTAGGTGGTGCCCATATCCAAATTGCAAGTGCCTTTATCAGCTCGGCTGCCTTGGGGACGCCCTTATCCATTTTGAGGGTGCCTTTTGCTGGGGTGTAAAACACCACTTTTTCGGGGTTCCTCCGGCGTATTTCTGGGGTGCCTTTAGTACTTTATCCTGGGGTGTAAAACACCACTTTTCGAGCCAATTTTGCCGCAAGAGCTTATTTATCTAAAAATACCTACAAAGACATAAAATAACAAAATAAATACAAAATCGAACACTAACAATATATACAATTGAGACATATTAGACACAATAATGCGTCTATCAGGTAGCACTGGATAAAGCAGTTAAACGCAAGTATAAGAAATATTTGGAAAAATGTTTAGCACAAGGTTACAACTTCGGCACTTTAGCTTTTATTACTTTTGGTGAACTTTGCAATGAAACCGTGGATTTCTTGAAAAGGCTTAATAATCACTTATCTAGATTTGATGTTAATGCTAGGAAATGTAACTATTTCTTTCATAGATTAGGAATAGTCATACAAAGAGGTGTTGGAGCTCAACTTGTTTCTAGGCTTCCATCTAGTTACTTGTAGACCCTTTTTATCAATACAACTACTAAAATAATAAGGTAGAATTTTTGGAGCAAGGCTTTTCTTGTATGATGCCTTCATGCCCCCGATGGATAGAACTGCACATATTTAACATATCAAGTAAAGATTGTTTTGGAATAAAGTTACACATCAAAGATGGTCCAATCATCTTGATGGGGGAAAATGTGAATCTTCCCCATTATAACAAACCGCATTTGTTTGCTAGATATAGGAACTCAAAATTCAATCAGATGCTTGACTATCAAAAGTACAATCAAGTAAAAAAAGATGGAGATCCCTACAAAATTTATGCCATACAACATCACTTGTTTCAAACCGGTAGAGTCTCATCTAGTAAATAAGAACACAACCATACTAAAAATAATTCGAAAAGAAAAATGTAAAAGAAAAAAATAGGATCAAACCCCATGTTCTATTTCACGCTTTATACTTCAACTCCAAGACTTCAAACTGGTTGAAACTTGAAACATCATTTCTAAGGTGAATGGATATGGGCATCCAAAGAGTTCGAGTAATAAAAGGTTAAAGAGTCGGCACCATGCCAACACAAAGTCCAAATCTCTTCAATGAGAAGTTGTATACACCCATATAGCTTCCCCATTTACTATTGCAGAATCAGTATATTTTTCTTATTTACTGGAGCTTACCTCTTGTTCATCTGTTTTCCAGGAAATCCTTTTATAATCGGTGAATTTTGGTTCTCCTCTTCAGTAAACATTTCTTGTACAAAAATACACCGTATTTCTAATTTCCTCTTTGCTGAAATGACAATTACCAAATCTTATCAGTGAGTTGTACTCCCTAGAAATATAGAAGATGAATAAAAACTAAAATCTCAATCCTAGTAGTTAACACTCAAGACCGTTATATTGATTTATACCTTTGTCCTAAGCTATAATAGTTTTTTTAACTTGTGACTTTAAGTTGTTAATTTATTTCTTCTTCCAAGTTGTATATCCTTACACCAGATACTTCCGGAGAATTAGAATTCTGCTTGTAAGCCTAAAAGTACTCACAACCTTCGTTAACAATGGAAGCACATATATCACAGTTAGCATAAAACCCATTAGGGAACATAGTAGAACACTTACATTCTGCCAACTCCGTCTGTCACCTCCAGCTTCCTTTTTGCTTCTTTGTCTCCTATATCAAATGAATAGGACACTTCTTTTTTGGCTATTATCAAAAAAGGACGTCATACATGAATCAATATCAAACTATCCAAGCTTAGAACAGAGGTATAAATCAAATGAAGAAGACACAATTGAATCAGTACCAAATATATCAAATATGGAATAGAGTTAGTTAAAGAATTTAATTATAGTTCATAGGTTTGTATTGAATTAGATTTGGTAAAGCATAATTGAACGAAAATTCATTTAGTTTGATTTGGGTCCATATGAGACAACCAATCAGCCCTCTGCAAAGAAAAATTAGCAAACAGATTAACAAAAATTCCAGAAACAATGTATGCAAAATTCATGACTATTGCCACAATTAAATCCAGAAACAACAATACATTTTAATGGCTTTCATGAGCAGCATAATAAAACCGATCCCTCGCTTAAATTCGCCGTCTCACTGTTCTTTGAGCTATCATTATCACTGAAAATAATCAAAAAGTAATCTAATATAAAATCAAAAAAGAAATTTATTTTCGATTCAACAATATAGATATTGAATATTATAAAAAGCAAAGAAAAGTCCTGAAAGGGTTAGGGTTTAATCCTAATAGGATTAGGGTTTACCAACACAGATGGGACTTTGATGTTTATCAAAAGCAAAGAAAAATCGTACCTGCAAATGATCTTCACTTTGTTCGAACTGATAGACCCTCATCTGAAAAATCAAAACACGGCTAATTAATCTACAGAAAAGGATCAACCCCCATCAAAACAGACAAAAGAAGTTCATGAATGTAATTATGTAAGATATGAAGATTGAAACCTCCGTGATTTTTTTTTTGAAGGAAAAAACCTCGATGATGCCCTTTCGACAAAAAAGAGAACAATTTATTTTTTTTGGTTTATCGCGAGGCTGAAAAATCAGAGAGAATGAAGGAAAATTAACTCTATGATTGAGACGTAACTCTCCATTTTTTATTTTTATTTTAAGGTTTGATATCCGGTGGAAACTAAATATCCTAAATACTAAAATTTGGTGGTGCTTCCGGATGAAGTATTGGTGGTGTGAAAAAACAGGATGATCCTATTGGCTGAAATATACTCCAGTGGGGCTAGAAGCTCTAAGAAGAAAGCTTTGTTCAGCTTTTAACCACAGCAGAGGAAATTCATCTGAAATCATATTATTAATTAATATTATCTGAAGAGGTGCGTAGACTATGTACAACGCCAGAATGATTTAGTGGATCAAAGTTACTGGGTTGAAGTTCATGAAACCTGCTGTAATGACAAAGGTAATTCTCACAACAGAGATCGTGCAGCATTATTCTATCGATTTTTTGCGTTAAGAAAACAAACTGAAGAATTCATAGCTTTATTTTAGACTGTAAATCGATATAGACTTAGGAGTGAAACCTCTGATCAAATTGTTGTACGAATTTGAGTGGAACGACGAAGATGGAAAAGAAAGAATTTCAAATACGCTGCTCATTTTGACATCTCAATAAAGAGTCTTATTACCCGTATTTTGATATAATGATGTTTAATGTGGTTTCATGACTAAGTAAAACTTATATTTATAGAATTAGGTCGAATTAAGAAAAATTTGTCATTTCAAATTCTAATCAAGTAGAATTAAGTAAACATTTTAAATTTCAACTTAATACATTATTTTTTCATTAATTAGGAGGTTTTATTTTATCATCTTCATCATTACGAACTAGGTTGTTGGATATTGATTGTTGTAATTCCATCTCTCTTTGTAGCTTATCAAAAGCCAGTTGTCATACCTATTTTTCTTTGTCGTTCATTATTGTAGCGTTCGCATTAAAATCTTATGCTTGTCATAGTTGAAGACAAATTTCTATTTTGAGAAACCCGACCTTTGTTCAACTACTTATTTTGAAATTTCCGATCAACCGCTCTTTGTTTCTCGACGGCCTTCTGATGATCCATAAACTCTTCCATGTTAAATTTCGAGAGCTTGCTCCTTCTTGAGTGAATTTTCTCGCTAGTCTTTCATTGTTTCTCCAAGATTGTTTTCTCTAATTAGCAACATCGAGATTTAAGTTAGCATTTGAGTTTATTGTGGTATGTATCTGTTGAAGAAGATGGATTTGGTGAACCGGGTTGAGCTGATTGCGAATTTTGTGTTTAAAGAGAAGAATTGTATGGTGATCTTTCAGGTATTTGCTAATGATTTTTTAACAACTCCAGATCGTATGTGGTAAACATTTTTCAAATATGGTAACAACTTTTGAATGCAATTTTTTTCCGTTTTGTGTTACCAATCCATGCCACAATTTCTTTCCATATCTGCATCAATATCACCACTCTCCCAGCTTCAAAAGGCTCTAATTGTCGCAGCAAAATATAAGGATACATCCCTATGGATTATAACGAAGCGACCTGACAACGATCACTGATGTTCATGGTTTGTTCATGATATTTTTGATATATGTTTTCCCACATGGTGTTACCTTGTTGATATGCACCACCGATACTATCTTGTGTAAAATAAACATAATTTCGGCAAATATATTCATCTTCAGCGAAAATAAAATTTGCACCCCGAACTTTCTGATTTCGACCAGATTGAGATTTAAAAGCGATGTTACAGAAATTAAAAAATGGTGAAGTTTAGAGAAACTGTGAGTGAAAATAATTCATTTTGGTTTAGATAAGAAGAAGTGGAAGAAAGAAATTGAGATATGTAAAGGAGGTGTGAGTTGAAATGAGGTTGAAATCGAGTATTTATAGAGACATATTTGTGACCTTCAGACGCTAAATCACTGAGCGACAAACATCGTACGGAGCGTCGGAAACATAATCGTTGGCATTGAAATCCTCATCTAGCGGTATAGTAACAATCGAGCGATGGGTCTCTATTTCCCGTCAGAAAATACATTGCGACTGGGTAAGTCATATATTCTCCACTTAACCAGTTATCTTCGCCATTTTTCCATACCCATAGTAGATGTAAAAGTGAAAAATATATTCTTGCTTACTAGGTGCATAGGAACCGGCCTTAGAACATCCATGATCATGATCTTGGCTAAAGCTCACATTAAAGAGAAAAACAAATATAGGTGAGCGCAGTTAAGATCAACATTTTCTTTTAGACGTAGTATATATGTCCACTTAGTCCTCAAATGATATTTCACTGTGCGCTTAATTAAGAAAAACATTAATATTAATCATGCTTAAACAACATTAATATTATTCGTTCTCAACATTCAATTGGAGATTTAATCTTCACCCAACCAAATTTGGCAAATAATTTTAGTTTTTTGGGCTTTTCCTTATTATAACAAGCCCATCATGCTTCAACATTAATGTATATTAGACTCTCCATTGTGATTCTCAACCAAGCCTAGTTAGTGATCCAACGAATTTTTGATGAATTATTCGCGAACTAATCCTTCCCATACAAATTTTGCGTCCAATTGTAAGTACGGTCTGAAAACACCCCAGCCCATCGGTCCAACTAGCTACTAAGCCTAAAGAGTTCTTTTTCAAAAACTTTTAAGCGTGTGGAGTTGATTCGATGACCTGCAACTTCTTATTCTAAACCATCAACCACTGAGCCGGTTGATTGTTGCTGATATAAATACACATATCTTATATATAGTTCGTATAAACCACAAATCATGTCATATAACCAACGAAAAATGTTTTTCTATCATTTAATACATTACAAACATTACATCTTATGGTGGTGGTGGAAGAAAAGGAAATTGAAGACATGAATGTGTACTAGTTTGAATTATGATGATTACGGAGTCAAACCTTCTATACCAAGTCAAGGAAAGTTCAGGTCCCATACATATATCTTAAATATGTAAAGTTGTTCATCATACACAGTTCAGGTCAAGGAAAGTTCAGGTTCCATAATATTCCAAGGATCCGTAAAGTTGTTTTCCTTGGATACTCACGACCTGAGTTTCATCCTCGTCTACATCATAATTCGGTCCCATAAAACACAACAGTAAAATCTCTAGATATTGTAATCATCGGACCTGTTTACTGAGTTGTAATCAAAACTATACATTAAAATTAGTTCAAGGGCATTTTAGTAACTCTAATTTTTTTTAGCATAAGATTAATTCATGGTGATGAAAAAAATAAATAGAGTTTGACTTGGGCAAATATAAATAGAGGGAAATAAATAGAGGGAAAACAAGACAGAACAAAGAAATCAAATAAACCCAACTCTAATTATCTTCTAATAATATTATGATAAATAAAAATAATTATCTTCTAATAATATTATGAGAAATAAAAAATAGTTGTAGGAAAAGAAAAACTTGGTGACAAGATATAAGGGTCTCTCTGTTATAACCTCTTGACGAATGTCTGCCAAATCCTAGTGAAATGATTGAATAATCCCATCTGCAACTCTAGTACCAGCTGGTGCATATTGTAGATGGAGTTCATCCAAAACAAAACCATTCCAAATGAAGAACTTGATAAAACTGATTTCAGCAATGCGTCCTCGTACATTCTCCATCTTCACAGATTTGAGGTGTGAGATTCCTCCAAAATCTGAAACAAGTAAGCCACCTGCCTCCAAATGTGGGTCGTCGATACCCTCCCACAACTAGAATAATGTTACACATGACACTAATAAGAAATTGGAGTTAGGAAAACAACAATGATACTGCAAAGTGTTTAATTGAAATCGAAAAGCAGTGTAACAACATACCTTAATTCATACAACAAATGACATCTAAAATACCAAACTTACAAGAATCTAAATCGAGTTCTTGTACATGGAAGAAAAAAAAAGATCTTTTATAGAGCCCCAAAGGGGAAAAAAAATACAATAATGTCCATAACTTATTAAGAGAATAACTAAGTTTCTTTGTCAAACCTTTTTCGCAATAGAAGTTGGTTGTCCGAAAAGTCAAAATAAATAACAGGGATCAAACTAACCTGCTCAAAAAGTTTCAGTTTGACTGACTGAATACGAGGAGAGCTACGAACAAATGAAGTTATATGCTTGATGTTGTGGATGATGTTAAACAATCGTAGTTATAGATTTTTCAGATTGTGAAAAACCAAAGCCGCTGGGGCACTTGCGGCACTCTTGTGACACATAAATTAACATCATAATGCGCATAACTTTTGACAATGGACAAGAAGGTAAGTAGCAAAATAATGAAACGACGGAGATATTGATACTCAATCCACAAAATCGTAAAGCAATACAACCAACTATTGAATGTTACTATCTTCACAAAATCATTTCAAACTTGTAATGTAATGCAACAATTATGTTTCGAACTCCATTGGATTAAGGTGAGCAGTGAATAATGGTGCTAAATCACTAATGCTCTGGTGGTCGAGTTTAAGTTTCTTAGGAAGACAAATTAAGTTAGTCCCTTTATGCAATTTGTTTTGGATAATCATGTGGAGTCAAGACATTTCGACTGAACAGTGTGTCCCACATTATATAGGAGCATTTCAAACACAAACAAAATATTGAAGTCTATGTCCCGCATTCTCAATTTTTTGCATTTTAGAATATTCCAACATACAAATCAAATGGAATCATTTCAAACGCTAATTAATATGAACCTATCTCGTATTGATACAAATATATAGCCAAAAAGATAAGTAAATCAAATATTCCTAGCGGTTTGTGTTTAACAATAAATGCCAACATCTAGCCAAAAATATATGTAAATCATTTCAACTTCTTTTAATGTTCAATCAAACTTGAACAATTTTTGTAACAAGCGGACCACTAAAAACAACCGCTATGTTCACAACTTATTGAACACAAGCAAGTAAAACAAGTTGATATGAATAATCAACGGGAGAAGTTACTATATACCTGAGATAGGAAAAAGGAGATCATCATAGCTGAACGCAAGCCAACTGCTGGAGAAACTCTAAATTATGCACACCTCCTGGAAGATTTGGCTTGTCAAAGAAATATTTGCACTCGGCAAGGATGAAATATCATTAAGCACAACTTGGTCCACAAAGTCCGAAACCAGGGATAACATAGTAAACGCAGTTACACTTATCATACTTGCACGATAAAGAGTTCCCACTGGATATCTAATTTTCACCTTAAACTATCTAAGAGATTGAGAAATCATTGTGATGTTAATATTATCACCACCATTTTGAACATGGTCAAAATCAACAAAATCCAAGTTCGGAGAGTTAGCCGTTAAATATTTAGCAAAATCTGGTTGATCGAAGTTGATGTTTCTGATCTTAAAATACGTAAGTTCAGGTAGATCTATTAGATCCGAAGCTGGAATAAAAATTTCACAATGTAAATCGAGATCCAATAACGTCAATCTATGATTTGAGAATACTTGCACTGGAATACTACAGTCTCTTTGTTCTCTGCTAGTTAAAATAATTTATGCTGCTTGTTCTCGAGTAGTAGTATCTAACCACACCATAAGTTGTGGAGAAAATAATGTTGAGGAGGAGTTCAAAACAACCTGAAACCTTACGATCTTTATACCAGAGTTGCGATTTTCTAGCACATGGTGTACAAGTGGAACGACACACCACCAGTAATATTGGTTGAGTCAATCCAGGTTGTGTTGATACTTCCATACATGCACCCATCACTTTGACAATACAGAGGTTTGCACCGCGGATTTTGTGTCCAGGGTGGTCTGTAGTTCCCGGAGGCTCTAGACGGACTCCAAATTTGGGTAATTATGTGTCGCCAGGACGCTAGAAACTAAATTTAAAAATAAAAAAATAGTGTCTCTACACACAAGTACTTTAAAGTATGACTTTCCTTCAAAAAAAACATTTCACTTTTACCCTTCTATGAGTATTTATCTATATCTAATATATAAAAAAATATTTTAAGATCTTCATTTCTTGGTTTTAGAGGAAAATATTAGCATTTCAAACTGATATTTATTTGTATATAAATTATTTGAAATTATAAATTTTATTTCTGAAAAATGATTACAAATCTACACATAAAGATATTATATGTGAAAAAAATATTTACACGAAAAATAAATAAATCATATTGCACTAGAAAAAATATGTGCAAAAAGATATTCATCAACAAAAACAAAAGTTCATATATGACCCATCGTATTTTTCATACATGAGACACATTTTGACAATTAAATTAGTAGTACGACAAATAGTAAACGTATTGATATACTTTGATGAATTTTTATATGCAAAAAAAAACTATTCATATGCAAATTATCAAATGCAAGAGAATAAATCATGCCATAAATTTCACATGTGTAAACTAACTTTTTTTTTTTAATATAAATTTTTTCTTCACCAATTTAAAAGTGGCGCAATCCCTATATATATATATATATATAAATATATATATATATATATATATAAAATTGGGGTTTCAAATCATAAATAAAAAATAGTTTTAGATTTTATGGAAATGTTAATTAAAAGAATTTTAATGTGTAAAGAAGAATTTACAAATGTGTAAAGAAAAATTTAAAATTTGTAGTATGGGTAAACACCTATTACCTCGATTTTTTTTATATGTGAGTAACAAAAGATATGTCTGATAATAGATAATACAACAATATCGAAATTTATCGACGATTAACATATATTTACAATCTCGTTCAAGAAGGTGTGTTAGAGTGAAAGCTCAGTTGAACCCACATACCTTGGTATGTCAAGTATATTGTCAAGTTTAGATGCCAAAACTATTTCTTTATTTGACCTATCAAAGTCAACTTCGGTTTGGAATCGAATAGGTAATAGAGTCTTACGATTTTCCAAGTTACTAAAGAAGAATAAAAAATTTAAGATCACTTGAAGAAATTAACTTCATCGAGGTAACCAACGAAGACTGCCCTTTCCTATCTGATTATTTTCTATTTTGTTTATATACATATTTATCGTAGCAAAAGTTGTGGACTTTAGTAAATGATCATATTCAAAGAAGATCATATCTCGGATTATCTTTTGTTAAGTCTAGTGAGGTTTCAACTTCCCAAGCCCTTTCTTGTTGAGAACCCGAAACTAAGATTAAGAAAAAACACAATAGCGTTTTAATGTAAATCTCAAGACTTTCAAATTCATTCTTGAGTTTGTAAAGTTTTTTTTTTTTTTTGGTAGTTTACCACTAATAATTTTCACTTAATTGAGTTCACGAACTCAAAAGTTTGATATTTTGAATCTATTGCTTGTAGAACTCAAGAACTAAAGTCAATAAGTCAATTGTGTTTGCAAACCTAGATAGATATGTTCACGAACCTATTGTGGAATTTTTTTATGAGGCTTTTTTGACATTTGATTTTGCAATACAATTAAAGAAAATTTCTCCTGAAAATGCACACGGTTTGAGTTTGTGAACCTAAAAGGGTGAGTTCACAAACTTAGTACAAGAAAATTCTCCTGTGACTTTTTGAGCATTTTAGTTCACGAACCTAACCTTTTGAGTTCGCGAACCTAAAGGCTTGAATGTTTCCTATAACTTCATTTGCATTTGAGTTTTGGATAAAGATTTCGAAATCTTATTTCTCTCTTATGAGTTCACGAAGTCATCACCTGAGTTCATGGACTTCAAATATTAACAGGTCAACCTAATAAACTATTGTCTTTGGACTCATTCACTATTCTTTAATTTTAAAGGAAAACTTTTCACATGCTTACGAATTGTTTTTTTTTTTAACTAATTCCTTTGTATAGAAAGTTTTAAGTTCTTTCGAAAAATTTATTTATCTTGAGATTCAAGATTTTAGATCTTCTTCTATACAACTGCCTCGTTGTAAGCATTATATATGCTTAGTAGTTTGAAGTTATCTTTGGCAGTAATTCTTTTAATAGAATGTACTTGAGTTATCAATAATGTACAACTTAAAACTATGGAAAGAACCTCATTGCAAGTCTAACTCTTACCAAAGAAATAAATTTTTGTATCTAAGGAAACGACTTAGATTTTGTAATCGAAAATTAACTCTGGTTACAAGAAATTCATTGTTTACACCTTAAAAAACCCAGCTTTTATTGATTATTACAAATTGGAAACATAAACAACACTGAAAACTCAATCCCTACATGCTTTTGTATCTTGTTCAAATTTTATCCCCCAAACAACTAAGATCTCCATGACCTAAGGTTTGACTTTCAAAGACTTTCCATGGGATTCGTGAAGCATGTGTACAACCTAGTCTTGGAGATTTAAATTCGTTTAAATCAGGGAATAGATTTGTGTTATGTCTCCCTGATCTAATATCAGAAAGGAAATCATTGGGCGTCCTGTTGGAGGAAGGATAGCCATAGTCTTCACGACGAACTATGGAGCAACTCCTATGGTTGTAAAGGGCATCACCTAAAGGAATCAAGTATATAGGTTCTTGTGAGATCGGCACAACTTCAACATAGTAGCTTGGACGGTTTGTTATTTCTCAAAAACTACATTCCAGAACAAAGTATTATAGTAGCCTAATGTTTCTAGCAGCTTAATATAGTGTATGTTCAAACCGGACGAGGTTTCGGTCTTTTCTTGCTTCGTATTTTTCCTCGTTAACAAAGTTTATGGTGTGTGCTTTCTTTGCTTTTATTTTTCATATTATGTTGATTTTATCTTTATGATTAAAAGTGCAAACAAGTTGTACATTAGTTAATCCTTGTGATTCAAGAATCTTTTATTGAGATTATCCAAGAAAAATAATCTATAACCTCCTTTTCCTCTTGCACGTCCATCGTGGAAATTTCAGGGCCCTAGATTTGATGTCGACCCTTTCTCATAGTGCGAGTTTGATGATGATCTCCCTATGGAGCTTTCTCTCCCGCATTTGTTTACACGAAATGGGAACTACCAAATTTCTAAATTTTACTCGCAACTGGGCATCTTTTGACCGCATAGTTGACCGAATCTGCATTTTCCTTAGCTGGTTAATGCACACACTTTTGTCGGTCCGAAATTTTTCCGCACGCCGAATTACTAACTTGGCTTACAAGATAATTATTGGCTCATCAGGAAAAAAAAAATAGTTACGACAATTTAAGATTCACTTTGTAATTTACCAACTCTTGTGTAGGAGCCCAGCTTGTTGCTAGGCTTCCAACCAACTCTTTGTAAGTCCCTTTTATTATAATAATATTTAAAATATAAATTTAAGACAGTTTTGTACCCCGTGAAAAGCACAAGTTACTTTTCTCATTCCAAATGTATACCAAATCAAAAACTCTTAATAAACCGAGCCAAAAAAATCAAAAAAACTGTGAAGACACAAAACATAAACTCCCGAGGGGCGGGCCCACTAGGGACCACAAATTCTGAAAATCTGTGAGGAGGCGATTTTTTTGGTTGTTTTTTGGGCGGTTTGTCTAGAATCGCTGATACCAAATACAAAAAAGAAAAAAAGGGAGTATCCATGAAATTTTTTATATGGACACTATCTTATATCTTATAAGGTTTGCACCAAATTTTCTTTAGAGTCCAAATGATCATGAATTTGAAGCTAATATGTTGGTCATGCATTTTTCTTATTAAACTCTAGATTCCTACCAAAAAGAGCACAATTCGAGACACCAATCCTCACCATCTACCAATTTTAATTTAGACCATTAATTTTTAACGGTTGCTTTTCAAAATGATAGATGGTGGGGTTATACGTCTCCGATTGTGCTCATTTTATTGTCGAGTTTCATAAGAAGAACATATCACCAAAGTATTGACTTCAAATTCATTGTCGTTTGGACTTTAAAGAAAAACTAGATCGAATAGTGTCCAGATTGTCCATAAATCTTCCCTCAAAAGAAATACAAAGAGTTGAAATTGACGTTTATTTCTTTATTTAACGCCTCAAACTCGGTGTCAACTAAGGTGCAAATCATAGAGCTAACTCATGAGTCATGACCTATCCGCGTCTAAACAGTGTCCACACGAAAAAAACATGTGAGACACGTACATGGGCGCGTGGGACACGACTCCAAATTTGTAATGTCCGTGCTACGCATGTTCCGGGCAGGAAATCTTGTTTCGGCAATAGGGGTAAATTTTGGGTTTTTAATGGTTTCATCAGGCGCCGCCTCACCGGAGTGACGGAGTCAGAGAGATTGCAGCAATGGCGATGAGAGCAGTTTTGAAGAAGATCTCTACATGTAATATTCATTTTTCGGAAGGAAAACAATTGATTCCTCCTACCTTGAGTAGACAACTGATTCCTAATAACAAAGATCAAGGAGGACGTTCCTGATGCGATAAAGACCGGCGACAATTGGTTTTTCAAGAAGAAAGAGGTTGAAGATATTTTCGAAGTCAGCTTCTTTGTTTGAAGAAGTTATCTTCCCTTAAAGAAGAGGAGCAGCAGCGGAGATTCCTTGAAGGGTTTCAATGGATGTACTTGAATAACTTTTTGAATCTCTCATGATTTTCAGTTAATGGAATTTGATGGGCGTCTTGGGCGATTGGTACGTAAATCCAATTACAAAGCTTCTTTATATATATTTTCCAAATTAGGAAGGGTGCAAATGTTTGTTGATGATGCGTTTGAAGACGAACGCTGCGAGTGGACTGAAGAGCATATCTTACTACCTTTTGCATGGACTAATGGTATGCATCTTTGATCTTTCGATTGAAGCTCTTACAGGTACAAATATAATCTTCATACAACCTGAAAATTCAGATAGTGTATTTTGTTACAACCGTGACACAAAGGTGTCTGAGAAGTTTCTAATCTCGCATGATCGAGATAGGAGGATAGTCCAATTGTGATAATTGGTTTGTCTAGAGTTACATTTTGAGTCAAGGAACATTTTTGTGTACCAATTATGGGTTTTTGAATCAAAACCTTTAAAATTCTAAGTTATACGAGCATCCACGTCGCACTGTGAGAATACCCATTTTCGGTAAGCATCACCAACTCCTTAGAGTTGCTCCAAATTTCTCTCTCTTCTTAGAATTGCTCCAAAATTTCTCTGGAATTTCTCTCCAATGATTCTGCTCCAAAAATCAATCCCTCGAAAGAGAATAAATCCTTTTTTTCCTCACAAAATTAACAAAATTATATGGGAGGATAATTCTTTTTTTTACAAATCCGGGAAAAATAAAAACTAAACGAAAAAAAAAACAAACCTAGCAGACGTCTTTTTTTTTTACTTTCGTCTCTTTTCTCCTTCTTCTCTCTTTATTTTCCTTCTCCATCTCTCTGTTCATCAGGAGTTTCTTTGATTGTTGCGGTTGGAGTTCCATATCTCAACAACATAACGTGAAGGATGTTTTGGGCTTGGTTAGGGTTTTATTGTCTACACACGTTTTCTTCTTATGTTATTTATTTATTTATTATTTTAGGATGATCTTACGATCAGATGACTTCACACGTTTTCTTCCTATCGGTGTTAGATGTCTTGCCAGATTATCTATGATGTGATCCATCTATTCTTGCATCCAATCTCGCCATAAACCTTGATAAGTACAAAATAATAAATTAAATTAAATTCTGATTCTGATTCCATTTTAGTTTGAGTTTAGATTTTTGATGTTATTGAAATTGAGATTTTTGATTCACAGTGGAGAAAAGTTATCAGATTAATGATCAATTATATGGAACTTTAATTAAGTTTTGCTGCAGGCATATGCTGCATATTAGTGCTTATGGTGTAGTGAAGGGGGAATATAACGGAACCCGTGAAATATTGAGTAGTATGCCATCATGTAAGCATCTTGATTGTCAGTTGTTATGGCCCTCCAATGTTGATACCCTGACAAATTTGGGAGGTCTTAGGGATTTAATTTTCAATAATTAGGCTGAGATGATCTTCAAAATTGTTGGAAAAGGAAGTGATTTGACAAAAACGGTTGGTTAATTTGTTGATCCGAGACTCGATGCTTACTGCTTGAGAAACTGAGAGAATGAGATTAGTTTGTGATCTCTCAGAAATATTTTCTTTAAGTTTGTTCTTAACCTTTTTTTTTAATTACCATTTACAAAGTAGATTTGAGTACAATATATCACCTGACGCTAGGTTTTCACCCACGACTATGGATGAGTAGCAAACTGATTAATCATGGTATATGACAACAGATCTAATGTTTATTTGGCATTCATATATTTTTATTTGTGGTTAATTTGTGCTACGATTCTGAAACAGGTATAACTAATTCAAAAGAATTGTCGAATGTTAATGAACGAGGTTCAACAACACATGCAGTTTCAAAATTCAATCCTAAGGTGGAAGAGGTTTCATAAATCACTAAAGGCGTTATACTTTCCTAGGCTTTTCTAGATAAAAGAGATCTATCAAATTAAGAAATCGCATTATGCACTACAGTCTTGGAATTATACTGCTGGGATAATGTTGTTGGGGTAATATGTGTGCATGAAGAAGAGGACAGGGTAAACTCTATTCTTGCTATCACTTTTTTTTTTTTTTTTTTGCTTATTAATTATACTGAATCAGAATTATATTTGGAAATTGTACTTGCCATCTTAGTTCAAACTGAAGAGCACCGGCTCTCAACCATGTAGTTGTGGGTTCGACTCTCACAGATGGTATTGTTTATTTGTGTAGGATAAAACCTACATGCTCTTCTGGTGGAAATGTTACTTATATCGGATGGTGAGTTGCTGATGAATCAGGGAGGTCTTATGGCAAAACTATACAACTACCTCAAAGATAAGCGATACTTTGTAGTCTTGGATGATGTATGGAAAAGCATAGCTAAGCTTTTTAACAGACCCTTTTTGATATTTATCCCTCCGTCATTTCCTTTGTTTCCTGGTATAATGTTATTTCTGTATCACAATTAACAAACCTTAATCTGTATTGAGTTTCGCGATATAACTATGTTTCTCGACTATAATAAAACCTTAATCATTTCTCTATTTTTCTGTATGTTTATTTGTTTTAGAAAAAGGTGCTAGGTAATCTCACGGGAGAATGTTTGTTTCATCTATCCCTGATCACATTTTGTTTAGTAACAAGGAGAACTTAGGTATTCCTATTTCTGGTCAAGCATGAACAGAAGACTGTGGTAAGATGGATTCATGAAATTGCTTAGTAGGGACTTGAGCAAAATTTAAGCAATTGTGCCAATTTATGAGTTGCGCGCACTACAAAATTTAACGAGTCAATAAAAAGTTATACAAATCATATTCGTTCGTTTACACTTGGTCAGTAATTCATGCTCCTCTCTTCAATATAGGATTAAGTACTCATGGGTTTTCTGTACCATAGAAGTCAAGCCCACCAAGTATAATTTCAGCAAGAGTTGCAGCCTCTTTTTATTTGAACGATGTTTTGGGGACTACCCCAAAACAGTGGGGGACTACTTTGTGATAGAAATGTCTACCCTATATTTATAAGGGGTGTCCTAAAGTGTGGAAATGACTAACCTACCCTTAACCTAATTTAATTTAAAACAAACCTAATAACCACCTATATATAAATATATATAACCACCACCTCCTCCCACCACTGCCGCCCACCATCACCGCCCAGCACCTACCACCTCCAACTACTACCACCACCAACCACCACAACCTCTATGTATATAGCTTAATTTAAATTATTAACGAAGATATTCTCACAAACCCATTACTTGTCATTCGTTTTTGGTTGAAGAAATGAGAAGTAATCATCAAAATGAGTTGAAAATGAAAGTAGCAGAGAGAAGTTCGGCTAGGAATTATGTGAAACAGTTTATCGAACTAGCCGAACTCAGCTTTAATGGAGTTTTTTCTTTCAGAAAAAAGTTCGGTTACCTCGCAAAAAAAATTTCCCAGTCGAACTTTTAGTTCGGTTACGTCGCTACTTTTTTTCGTTTTTTTCCTAGACGAATTTTTAGTTCTGTTTTATCTCAATTTTTTTCTACTAACCGAACTTATTTCTGAAAACCAATATATTGAGTTCGGTTACGTCGAGAAAAAAAATTCCCAACCGAACTTTTAGTTTGGTTACGTCGCAACTTTCTTTTTCCTAGCCGAACTTTTCTCTGAAAGCAAAAACTCCATTAAAGCTGAGTTCGGCTACCTGTGTCTTCAGAACCATTAGCCGAACTACACTTGCAGATGAGTTCGGCTACCTGTTTTTCAGATGTCGTAGCCGAACTTCATTTCCATGGTCGAAATCAGTTTATAAATTTCTCATTTTTTCGAAAGTTTTTGTCAATTCAAGCAACATTAACTAAATTTGAAGTATACCTAAGTACCCAAAACCCTCATTTCGAAATCAACCATCTTAAAAACCGAACTACAAGTTTGCTGTTGACAGATCAAAGTTCGGTTACCACATAGAAACTGCGAAGTAACCGAACTATATTTTATCAAAGTTCGGTTACCTATATAAATTTATCGACTAAACCGAACTCAAAATTTTCATATAAATAAGGAGTTAGGTTACGTTTTTTTTTTGCGAGCTTACCGAACTACATAGTTCGGTTACCTAAAAAATCCTAATTGGCCGAACTGTTCTTCGTATTGAAAGTTCGGTTACCAAAATCTAGGGTTTTCAAAATTTCTCCTAGCCGAAATCTCTACTGTAACGACCATTTTCAATGGTTTTTGATGATTTCTAATCGATTTCTTCAACAAAAAACGATTCAAAGGAATGGGTATGAAGGAAATTACCTACGGATTTTCATTTTAATCGAATCGGACTTCTTGGTTGATGTTGGAGAAGAAGAAGAAGAAGATGATGAAGAAGAAGAAGAAGGAAATTAACTAATTTAATTAACAAGGGTAAATTTGGTATTAAATTTTTTTTGGATAAGGGGTAACCCAAAACTACTTCAAATGTCATACCAAAAATGAAGGAGTAGTCCCCCACCTATTTTGAGTAGTCCCCAAAACATCATTCTTTTTTTTTTTTTTGAAGTAAAAGGGTAAAATCTTATTGAAAATAGAAAAGGGGAATTACAAACCAAAGCGAGGTCCAAACACTCAGCCCTCAGTATTACACTCAATACTTACAAATTCACTCAACCACTGCGTCCCAACTTATAATGCTACCTTGCAGGTGGTGGCACCTCCAGCACCGTTACTATACATGCTACCTCAACAATCACCAGTACTTGCACAATGGCCATTACCATTGGCATTAAACTAGACACATTCTTGACGACCGGCCTCAAAATTTACCTAACCACTCTTGTGATACCCTTGATGAATAAGCATGCTTGGGGTTCAATATAAAATCACCTATAACTAAAACGACTCTTCCTGCACTTGGTTAAATTCCTGGCCATGCTGGGTCTTTATATTGTAAGAATCATTATTACCTGCAATGTAGGGAAGCAAGAGGAGGACGAAGAGTAGGAGATTGAGCTGCACTCCTAAAACTTTTGACAGAAACCAAAGAGGAAAAAACAATCTCCTCCTTTCGTTTTCTTGGTTACCCTTGACCGGGTTAGTCACAGTAAAAAGAAGAAAACCGATATCAATACAGTGGTAAAATCATTAGGGTGATAGCACAACAGAAATGATGATATGAGTTTGAAACTTGGCAGCTCTAATCGACCATAAGACGAAAAAAATTAAATTAAATTAAATTAAATCATCCCACATTACCAAAAGAACTGTTTGGCTCAAATAGATAGAACATAACGCACCTATCTATTTGCCTGCCTACTGTCCACAATAATAACCTTCCAAATTGTCCTTCTCTTCTCCTTTTTCTTCATGTTCAGAGGGTACATAAGGCTAATATCACATCACAACCACATAAAGTTGCAAAATGTACCACATATAAATGTACAAATAATGCAAAGGTGTATTGCATGTTGAAGGAGGTAACAGTGTATATACGTACTGTCCGCATGCCCTAGAAACGACCATTTCCAAAGATGTGGATAGTAGTTTTTGCCGGTGAATATTGAAACACAACACATTTATGAATCTCTTGAATGCCCTACAAAAAATATATCTAGCTATCTGTATCTCACCAGCTACTACTAAGCTACGTACGTACTACTAGCAGTACACTTTGTCCCCTGTTCCTTTACGCTGGGGGCACTTGAGCTAGATCCAAGATGAAAACTAAACTTGGTAAGTAAATCATCGTTAAATATCATCAGTCGGTGCTGGTGTCACCGTGGTGCAACGGTAAAATTATTGGACGAAGATACTAGTTTTTTGTGTGGATCCAAAACGTTCCCCCAGTTTGTGTCAAGTGTCAACTGCTAACTATGATTTGTGGGCCCCACCGTTCAACAAATGCAGCAGCACTGTTGTCTTCATACTTCATAGTTCCTAAATCCTTACAGTTTGGGAGTTAAATGCCGGACAGCGCTAGCCACCTCCAGCCACTGTTGTTTTCATACTTCCTAGTTCCTAATAGTTTGGGAGAAAAATGCCGGATAGCGCTAGCCACCTCCGGCCACTGTTGTTATCATATATATATACTTCCCAGTTCCTAATAGTTTGGGAGAAAATTTCCGGATAACTCTAGTCACCTCCGGCCATTATCCGCCAGAAGATCATGCTCCACTAGTGGCAAGTGATTGGGCACGCTCTTTAATGTTGTCTGAACCAATGAATTAATGCTTGCGAAAGCATGAAAATTATTAAGGGGGACATAATTTTGAGCAAGTAGTTAGTTAATTTTGTTTGTTACTGGCAACTGAAGCTAAACATAGTCATCGTCATGATCATGGATTAGATTTTGGGATTATTATCTATTTGGTAGAAGTGTTTGGAATATATTGAAGCAACCGTAGGTTTTTCACATATGGTCCAAGAGGTTAAGGCCACCGCCAGTACGCCACCAATGAATTATTTACACACTTACTGCTTACTTTGATGCAGAAAAGTTTTATTACATCGATCCAATCATCAATTGTTTTTCTCGTAGATGAAAACTCTCCTCTACCCGTCTACCGTATAGATGATATTCCTGTACTGTAAAAATGGTTTACACGATATTCGGATTTCATAAACAAAAGTTAATTTCATAATTCGGAAGTAAAAACATTTTACTTCTGAAAAATATATTTGTTTTTGTTTGTAGAAGTTATTATGAAATTGTGTTCACGATACCCATTTAGACTTGACTTGATATGATGTTGAACATGACGTCTTAACGTAGTAATAGATACGTAGACACTGATTAATAATTAAGGCACTAATGAGAATCTCTAAAAATGCAATCGACTGTTCAAACTCATACTTTTGAGAGAGAAAAGAGATATTTTCTGATAAAGTACCTAATCATCACCATTTTCACTTTTGAGCTCAATTAGAATATTTAGCGCGTGCACTAGTATGTTACAATCTAGGTAAATCAGAAATATATATATATATATATATATATATATATATATATTATAATTATTTGATCATGAATTAATTAGGTAATACTATATGATAAATCCCCATGATCGTTCAGGCCGACTTGAAAACATATGCTGATCATGTCGTATCTGAAAAGTTCTGTTTTTAAGTTCTTGAATTGATTACAATTTGTGGGTCAAGATCTTTCATCAATGCATTGTGGAAAAATAGAAAAAGCTTTTTCTACTTTTTATGTACTTCACCTTATATAGAATTCCAAAATTATCTAATTACAGATCTTAATTCCTAAACTAAATTATATAGTACGTACAAAAAAAATATATTTTATGTATAATATCTGGAAATTAGACTTGCTATCGTTGCTAACCATTGCTAACTTAAATTCCTAACACCAAGCGGATGAAGAAATATCATCAGAAGACGACGACTACTGTGTCGAAATCAATGTTTAGACGGATCATAATTTGTAAGTTATGTATGATCCTAATGGTGTATGCATCCCAAGAGTGAAACGTTTCATATTCCTCAAGCATCACCTTTACATGTTAGTATTAGTATACAGATTAAGATTACCGTACTTACGTAATGTATCCTCCCTCTTCGTTGGGATCGTTGTTCTCATCCATGGTTGAGAAATTCATCGCGTCGTAGATGAGTATCAATTATTACTACTAGATATCGATGGAAGATGATTTAGATTATGGTGGGGTTGTGTGTTGGGTTATCTCTTAGAGATTTTCAAAATGTTTTAAATCTTTTTTTTGTACAGGTTGAGTGGTCAAGAAAGACTCCCTATCAAAGGCAGTTCTCATGATTAATTAACTTGACCAATGAACAACATATTCTTCTTACAATCTCAAGGGAATTCCTTAATGCGTTTATTCTTACCTTAATGCGTTTATTCTTACGTTGGTCGAGTTGAACCATCAAGCTAAACATTGAGTAGAAGTGTTTCCAAGTCAAATCATCAAGAAAGATTTTTATTTTGAGATGGAGACAATCAATAATCATGGGTGGTTCTTTCATAAGAAAGTTTCAAAGTTTGAACATCTCCATTCTTGTTGAAAAAACTAGAGTTTTTATGTGTTTGGATCATAAATTCTGGCATGTCTTAGCATTTGGATCCTAAGTTTGTCCAGTTTAGTGTTCGGGTGGTTAACTAACCAGATATTCTAGTCAAACCTTGAAAATTGTTAACGTCCGTTAGTATTACTGTTAACATGTTTTCATCTCCTAATTGTCAGTTATGTTTTGTTCATCTTCATTGGGAAAGTAGTTCTGCTAAAAATTCATGACTGCTAAAGGAAGTTACCGGGATTAGTAGAGGGTTATCGTTTGAGTGTCCCATATAAAACGGTACCCTGGTAATTCCTTACACCACCTTTAGCAATCATGAATTAAGAAGAGGAGCGCCTAAGGGCAACAAGGGAAGGCTAAAAGCCAACCCAAACACATACTCCCTCCGTCCTAGTTTACTTGCCTAAATTGGGGATTTTTTTTTATCCTAATTTAGTTGCTAGGTTTCATATTTTTACCCATTTTATCCTAATCTACCCCTATGTTGGAATCAGGTCGTAGTATTGAGAATTGTGTAATTCTATTTCATATACACAATCTTAAATACTCCTCTCTATATATATCCTATATATCATTTTTTTATGTTTTGAATTCTTCAAGTAAATACCAAAAAACTAGATATGAAAATATTATGTATTAAAAAAAAAAGTACTAGCTTGCAGTAAATTTGGAAAAAAAAATTCCTCTCTTCCTTAATCTTTGTGCAAAAACCAATTTAGACAAGTAAACTAGGACGGAGGGAGTGGGAAACAAAGCAACAACACAAGCAACCCAACAACCGCCCTAAACACAGTTTAATGTTGTATAATTAAGAAAAAATTCAGTAGGGCAATCTTGGACTAGGAGATATGCATGAAGAAGACTATAGAGGAAAAATGGAGATAAGGATGTCATAAATATCTTAGCAGCAGTTTTTAGATACACTATATGATCTCCCTTTTTTGGTGTCAATTTATTTCTCTTACAGAGACTACTCTCAGCTCAGACTACATTGTGAGTACATATTAAAGGCAAAATGTGACAGACAGAGACATATTACTTGACCTTTCACACTTATATGTAGCATAATTAACATAATCATAATTATTATTATGATTTTATGTTTCTAATCACAAATCTCTTTCAGATACTAAATCCCAATCAAACAGTGATCAAATCTTTTCATGTGATCTTACACCTAAACAAAGTACAGTGCTAAATAATAAAAGCAAAAAAGAAAGTTAATCAAAAGGATCGATCTAAATCACCATTGATTAATTAAGAAGATTGTTATTACAATAAATAAAACCTGATACATGTTTCTAATTAATTATAAAGTCTATTACACATACATTTAAACAAAAAACTATATATATATATATATATAGATGCATAGTATATAACTCTTGATGATACGATCGTGATGATATTGACGTTAACATACTGATTAATCCTTTCATGATCAGCATAATACATCCTTAAGAAATTTATATCTCCGGCCAGCAGTTCTTGGAGAAGGAGAACCACTGTTCTTTCCCTTACTTTGATCGGTACTAGTAGTTGATTCTTTATCGTATTTTTTAATCTTCTCACCTGATGAGTTATACTCTTGATCTTTACCACTGCTAGACGACGAAGATCGTTTACCAGAAGAAGAAATTTGTTTCTTGCCAGAACTTGCAGCAGCAGTGGCGGTAGTAATGCTGCCTCTCTCTTCGTGTAAACACCAATCGCACGATACATTCGCTACCGACCCCGAATCATCATAGTAGTTACTACAATAACTTTTAAAAACAATGTAATTTCATGATACCAATTAGTAAAAATAGTAATGAAAAAATTTGTATTATCACATCTCTGGATAACGAAAAACAAGATGTAATATGTGGTGAAGTACTTACGAATGTTGAAGGCGGTTACAACATTTGTTGCAGCGGAAGAGTTTATCCGGGAAACCGATATCACCACACAAGCAACAAACGTTATTAGTTGCAGACATTTTTATTTTTTTTAGAAGCTTGAATTTTGTTAATGGAAGAAGAAGAGGAGAAAAGAACTGAGAGAGACCCAAGAAGTACAAATGAAGGATGGGTCGGTGTCTATAAATATATGGGAAATTATATGATATAGTGGTGGTTAGGGTACAGGACAGGACATGTGTTGCTCTTGCTCCTATACCAAGAAAAGTAACACAAACTATGTTTTCAGTACACGTTTTCATTGATTTCGATGGATAAAGGGTAAGGAAACAAACTTAAAAAGAAGAGTTGGAAAGGCATATCCTTTTAGACTTAAGAAGCAACATGCATGGTCTACCGGGAAATTAGAAAAAAAGAAGATATTCTTTTTTGTTAAAGTGATTTTTATTTAATTGAAATCGTTGACATTTCAATTATGGTTAAATTTACAACCACAAAAAGAAAAAAGGAAAAAAACTGATTGTTGACGAAGAAATTTAAAGTGGTACCGGAGAAATCAACAAATTGGAAATTTCAGAGAACAAGCTATTCTGATTTTGAATGAATTTGAAGGTAAAACTGTAAAAGAAGAACTTAACCCACACTGAAACTGTTACACCGAAGATCAGTTTGTTAAAGAGATTTTCCAAATAATACATATAGGCAGGTTAGCGATGTGTAAGAACAATCTCATACATGCATAAGTTTCTTCTTTGATTAATTTTCCTGAATTGTTTAGATGCAAAAACCAGAAACTACCGCAAGTGAAGGCATGAGGGTGTGCCGACCTGGGTAGTCCCCTGTCATTTTAACACTTGACTACTACTAACTAATAATGCATTTCGTCAGTGAGAGTTCCTCAAAATACATACTACTGTACATCTAGACGGTGGGTGGTTCATCAAACAGAACACAAATTTACGGTAACAATAACCTGACTGACTGAAAACTAAGCAGGCAGTGCTACGCTCTTTACCATCATCATCATACGAGGACTTTCGAGTTTTAACAACGGAATGCATCACATGGGCGAATTGGTTTAACTGCATCTCTTTCTATGGCAACATGGAATCGTCAATTGTTAGCTTATCTGTTTGTATTTCCAACATCGTTGGCCTGGCAGAATAATCCACAGCAGAATCACCTGCAAAAAAAAAAACCTAACATGATCAAGGGCCAAAATGAAAGAAGCTACTATAATTAGACTTGTCAAAAACATAAATCCTGAAAAGCAGATACGTTGAGTTAACAAACAGGGTTAGTTAGTTTTATAGTTTATTACTGTTTACAGAATCCAGCGACTGTCGTGTCGGCGATGTACTCTTCTTCCGATCTGCAAGCAATGAAATAACTAAATGTAAGGTTCCCTTTACACGACTGTTTCCCTTTCAACTAACAACCATGATGAGGAATACAGAACAAGAGAACTTTAAGAGATATCCAGTTTATAAATTATTAAGCAAGAACCGTATACCCAAAGATTGATGTTTCGCTTTCACAGCGTCAAAGTTCTTGTATGTATAACCAACGAAGCTTAAATCTTTGGGTGTTAATAGCATCTGTCAATGTAAGAAACATGAGCGTGATGCATTTAGAATACAAATAAACAGATTTAACAAGAATTCACTCCCTAATTTACAGATGGACTACTTTGGAGAATCAGATGAAGATAAATAAAGGGAGTATACCAATTTACAGCATGCATTCAGTCTTTACACCTGAGACATCTCATGGTAATATATTTGAAAAAAAATCCAAGATCCTAATTTTTACGGTAATGTTTAAATGACAGAAGTTAAAGTTGGCTAAATTGGTATACTGGAGAGGCGCCTATTCAAAGTCAGAATTGCTAGTGTCTATTAGAGAACAATATCTTATCCTTTAAGTTAACTGGTAATGTACCTTCCGTGAGTGCCCAGAGCCAGTTCTTGCTGGGGGAGTTTCCGCCTAAGTAGAGACAAACAGAACAAGTTACTCCATGAGTCCACGAAATAAAAAAAAAACATGTCTGGTAAGGACGATTAGAACCTAACCTCATCAAACTTCAAAAAGTTCTGAGTATCAAGCTCCCCGTTGATCTCTGGTTTGAAAGCTGCTTCCATTTCGTAAAGTTTGTCCCAAACAACATCTTTGAACCAAGGATGAGCCTGATACATTTCCATTACAATGAATACAAGGAACAAAATTCTATGATAAGAATTTAAAAAAGGATTTAAGGTCTTACTTTTATTTGATCTGCCCCTCCAATACCTAGTCTCTGGTCAACATCACATAACAATCTACAGATGAGATTCCTTGCTTCAGGAGTCAACCTTGCCTCTTCAGGGAACTTTAGGTGATTTTTCCAGTGAACAATCTGAAATCATTTATTGAACAGAGTCAAACAAACAAGAAACCTCCGATTGGTTGAGCTTTATAAGGCGATCGTGTCCTAGTAAAATTGTCTAAGATCAGTAGTTAAAATTTCTGTAAAGTTATAATTTTTTTAAGGAGACAAATAAGTTCAGAATTATTTTAAGATGGCAAAACAAAATGGGAAAGTAAATCAAAACGATCCTTTAGCTACTGACTATTAAAGCTATCAATGTAGAACAGTCTTAGAACTCCACAGATGATTAGGCTCACAAGGATGCCCCAAATTATGATAAGAAGATTCACCTTTCTGCATGTGGTTATGGGGTCATCGGAGTAAAAAGGGGGATAACCAACAAGCATCTCATACATAATTGCGCCCAGTGACCACCTGCAAGTGGTCCACTGAATCAGAATACGTCAAATCAAATACTACTCCGAGAGAAATACAGATCATGTTAGTTAAAATCTTGAAAAGAAAGTTTGAGCAGTGATGGAGGAAAAGAGCAGTCACATGGAGTATACTATGATGTGGTAACTACCAACTACAATGTCCAAGTACAAACCATTATATGCTACAAGAAACACATTGACTTGCTTAATAGAGCACGTACTTTCAGGCGATTCGGGTTATAGGCTCTTAGATACCTCATCCCGCAGATACAGAGAGGGGAACAGGGCATCACTATATTAGTAGATGACATTTTTGGTAATGAGTTCAAAGGACGCATTTAGATCCGAAGATGATGTACAGGAGTATCAAGTCTCACAGACAACTATTCAAGGTACTGCTCTATACAGGTGGTCCATATAGACTTAACCTGGTGCTGCGGATCTTATAACGAATTGGTGCCACAGTGAAGTAGTAAAAAAATTAAAGACGGAACTAGGTATACTTCTTCATAAAGACAAAATGAAGAAAAGCGAAACAGATCAACGTAAATGTGTACTAGGATGGATTTCACAGGAAAGGTCATCAACATTCCACTATTGATAAGAAATACTATATATGTGCAATCAATTGACGGGCGACAGTCAAAGTCGCAAGGAAGTGGAACCAAATGACTGAAACCAAAGCAAACCACAAAAAAGATAAATGACAATTCATAATGGCGAACCTACATGTAACAAGTTCTACCACTGAGTTAAAAGGATTGATATACGAACCAGTCACACTCCATGCCATAGCCTTTCTTCAGCAATACTTCTGGAGCAATATAATCTGGTGTACCCACAGTTGAAAATGCCTTGAAGATAAAAACAATAGCATGTTAGTGCGACCTAAAACAAATGCCTCAAAATAACAAACATATAACTATGATGTAAAATTTCAACGCCTACCAGCTTCCTCCTATTTATCTGCCAATGCTGAAGCTGTTCACTTGGGCTTTTCCACCTACGTCCCGCCTCTGCCTTCTGGAGGCTGTTGTCAACATCCACTGTTTCTCGCAAGTTCTCATCAGTCATGGCTTCGTTTTCGTGTAAAGTAGACAAAGTTGCACTGTCCAGTGGCTTGCAAAGACCAAAATCAGACAGCTTCATGTGACCATTTTTGTCTAACAGAAGATTGTCAGGTTTGATGTCTCTGAAAATGCAAGATTGGAATTTTACGGAAAGTTTAAAATAAAAAGAAATAGTTACTCCTTGCAAAAGATATTTAACCTATCTCAAAAGACAAATCATGCAGCTGGTGCCTATATCTAATTCACTTGTAACTTGTAAGTAATTACTAACCTGTGAATGTAGTTATGCTTATGAATGGACTCTATGGCCAGGACGCTCTGAGCAATATAAAATCTAGCCACACTTTCAGTTAAGGTGTCTTCTCTTATCAAGAGAGTCATCATGTCTCCACCAGGAAGATATTCCATTATTAGGTACAAGTATTCATCATCTTGAAATGAGTAGTATAACTTCACAATGCAGTGACTGCCAACTTCTGCAAGCAAATCCCTTTCAGCTCGAACATGTTCAACCTATGGGTGAAAAAATAAATCTCTAAGTACACAAACCGAATTCATTGAAGAGCTGGCATATGATCGCAGACTACAGATGCAAATATGGTACGGATGGAAAAGGAGTGGAACTATCAAAACATTTCACAAACTATGCAAGGAAATACATGATATCTGTGACTGTTCTTTCCATCAACCGAAGTAGACACCATACTAACAATGAAAAGGAAATCGATGCTAAAGGATTTCAAACTGAACATAAAATGTTGAATCCAAAGCACAGACAACAATAAGCAAGTCGAGGCCAAGGAGAATCATGTACCAAAATGGCAAGCCTATGGCAGATGTCATCACCCGACAATCAACATCTTTCAAAAAACACATACATACATTCTGACACATTGGATTAAGAAGGAAACAGTTTAACATTGTTTATTTATGATCCTCACTATCAACAGATGAGCTCCGGAAGTAATTATGGTTCAAACTTAGTTATAATAATGTAAAAGAAATAACAAGTTAGTGAATACCCGCAATTTTTTTACTACACAGCTACAACTTGGATAATATAGCAGAACACATTGTGAACCATGGAGAAAATGCAATCTAAGCATAACAAAATGACACCTTCCACAAGCTTAATAACAAAGGATGGGAATGATGTTTGACCTCACCTGGCCCCTGCTAAGCATATCTGATTTCTTCAACTTCTTCATGGCATATATATTGCCCGAGGACTTCTCTCGGCATAGCCTTACCTGTGTCAATACAAAGCATATGAACCAAGAAACAAAAGAATGTTAAAACTAATTGGATCTAACTCTCCTTGAAAACCTGTTTACAACAAGTGGGTTTTCAAAGACTTAAAACCTCGGTAAAAATCGGCGCCTAGGCGGGAGAACGCCTAATTCAAACAATCGGTAAAAAATTAGGCGGCCGAATTATAACTCAGGTTCTGGGATGTAAATTGCCAAGTATGGAGAAAATAAGGGAACAATAACTAACATATTACAAACAGTCAAGGAATTCCCGCCAGAATTTATTCGGTGCTTCATAGTGCCATGATGTATATGGTAAATTTTCAATTTGCACCTAACTCTAAATTCCTTTCAAACAATCAACCTATTCTTTCATATATACTAAGAAACATGAATGTTGAGTGTTAACATCTCGTACCTCTCCAAATGCTCCACGCCCAATGATGGTTAACAGCTCAAAATCATCAACACAAATCTTGTTCCTCTTAAGTCTCATAAACTCTGTCTCTTTCCTTTCCAAATCCTTTAACAGATTCATTTGTTCCTCTTCAGGTACATCTGAGGACGCCAATTTCTTTTCCAACACATGACGTCTGAACAAAAGACAAACAAACAACTCATATCAACAGCGAGGCCAGCTTGTTCCAGCAGAAAAACCAGAGCATTATGAAAAGCAACAATCAATTTAGCACTTGCGCAATTATGGTAATAACTAAAAAGTGCACAATATTAAAAAATTCGTAGGTATCTTTTTCATTTAATTTAAGAATCAAAACTCTAGTTCAGCTTCAGAAAAATACACAAAAATGGCCTCATTATATAGTAAATTATGTCACATTTATCCTCAGCAGCTCAGCTAGAAACCACAACTTCAGAATACACATTTGATCTCATTTCCACCAACCATGCTAGGCTGCACACCACTTGCCCGTAACGGTGAGATCGCTCCAATCCATGAGCCCTAATTCTCGGGATGACGCACCATTGAGTGTGAATGCTATCCAAGGATTATTTTGGCACCACGTCACCAGACGCGAGCAAGTGGTGTGCAGCCTAGCATGGTTGGTGTAGTGCAAGCGTGTCCTATCAGTTTTGCATTTTGTTTACATTTTTACATCCTAACGCGCTTCAAACACACAACTTGATGAAACTTTTCAAGCAAACTGTAACATTCTAGGATATTTTGTTTCTCATTTCTACCAACCATGATAGGCTGCACGGCACTTGCTCGTAATGGTGGCATGACACCCATCCAAATGCCCTAATCATTGGCATGGTGCAGCATTCTTGGTGAATGACATGGCACCATTCACCAGCCACAAACAACTAGTTTAAATTAGAATTCGACCCGGTCTCATATTACCCTAAAGTTCTTCGAAATGAACCCACGATATCAACAGAAATTAGATGGCTTAAAGCCTTATAGACTACTTATGAAGTAGAATTCCGGTCCCTTGACGTACATGTACCATCGCCGACTTAGTACGCTATATATATCATAGGGTAATAAGGTAGGTTCATCTGGTATATATAGGGTAATAAGACAGCTGTGGTACGTGTGTATATTAATGGACTGGAATTCTAGTTCAAAACTTGATCAAGGCTTTATGCCTTCCATTTTTCTAAGAATCGAGGATATCATGCACTTAATGAATTACGACATTAACTTTAAAGTATTCACTGCAACACGAATTTAGGGTTATCATGCTCATTTTTTAAGAATCAAACTCCAGTTCTGCTTTACAGATAGTATACACACAAATAGCCTCAATAATTAGCAACCTAAGTCGCTAGAAAACAGAACCTCAAGAGACACATTAAACTAACACATTCGATGAAGTATTTCAACATATTGTAAGACTTCAAGGAAATTTGGTTTCTAATTTCCACCAACCATGCTCTGCTGCACGCAATTACACGCCGCATGCTCGTGGTGTCATGGCGCCCATCCATGAGTCCTAATCCTCGTGATGGTACACCCTGCAGGGCTATGTCATGATCTTAGGGTAACTATGGAGCCACATTACCATCCACGAGAGTAAATAGCAAGCAAGTGGTGTGCAGCCTAGCATGAAAGGTGTAGAGCAAGCGTCCAAGAGAAACACACACATGGCCCCGATATTTCACAAATAATATCGTCACAGCTAGAACACAGAACTTCAAAAACGCACAGTAAACACACATTCAATGAATCATTGCAGACAAACTATAACATTCTAGGAAATTTTGTTTCTCCATTTCCACAAACCTTGCTAGGCAGCACGTCACTTGCTCATAGTCTAATGTAGATGGTACCATAACTTCAATCATATGCATGGTGCACAATTTATAGTGAATGTCAAGATCTAAAGGCTTATAATGGAACCATGACACTAGCCAGCAAGTGGTGTGCCTCGAATCCTCCTACCGCTTTCCCATTTCACATAACCTAACATTATAATCATGAATCCTTCATCTCCCTCATTACTAATTCAACCCTAATTTAACCTCAAAATTAACCCTCAATTTCAATCAAATTTAACACCAACAGCAAAATTCAGATCAAGAATTTAGAAAAACTCAAATAATTTCACCAAATCACCAAATCAAGCCAAATTCAACAAAAAAATCCCTAGAAAATTCAGAAATTTTTTAAGAAATTATGGGTGTGGTTCTTCTTACCTAGCTTTACGTTCTTGAATGTTCTTCATCTGAGCTTTATAGTGATTCTCAATAAACTGTTTAGCTGCAGCTACCCTTTCCATTGTTAAGCTTGATCCCAACGCTTCTTCTTCTTCTTTGCCATTTGCTTCGTTTGGATGATTCATTTCTCTCCTTCCCCTTCTCTCTATAAAATGAAATTTCTCTGTATTTTTTTTTTTTTAATGCGGAACAACAAAAAAAACAAAAATCAGATTATTTTATGGGTTTAATTTTATTTTATTACAACAATAAAAATGAAAAGAAAAAAAAAAACCTTAAAAAATATCCGTCTTTGTTTTATTCAGTGTTTGCAATGAGTATGGAAACTAATGTGGTTCTGGTGGAATCAAGTGGATTATCTTCGTTGGATATTTGAATGGTTGGTCCCACACATGGTTCGTGGTATCGGTTAACCGTGTAGTGATTTTAGTGACACTGAAGCACTGATAGATGCCACCCCTGTCCCCTGATGGTTGGCATGCTCCTCTCCACTGCGGAGGTAAGGGTTCAAATCACGTGATGGTCAGAAAAATAATTCCTGAAGGAGTTAAGGATGTAATTCAAGACCATTGTTCCAAACCCTTGATAGAAAAAAAATCACGGATACATACTGACCAATAATGTGACAGTAGCCATGATTGCTAAAGGAGGGTACTAACAACTGGAGGTAAGTACCATTTGAGTCATTCGACGGCTAAAATCAAGTATGTTTTTGTATCTTATATGGAATGGTATCTGCCCGCTAATGCTAGCAGCCGTTGTTATCATTTTTTTTCTTCTTTTGAAGCATGCAATTTATCAAATTAAACTAAGATTACACGTGGGAATGTTAGCAGTTTTGGTAGTTAAGTTACACCAAAATATTCGAACTATCTCTATCAACTGGTAGGGTTACTCATTGAAGACCGTTCATTTTCTGGTTAATCGGTTCTATCATGCTTGTTTTCATGTAGTTTTTTTTTATTTTTATTTTCTTTCCCTAGTTGGGTTAGTCGAATATGTACTACTTCAAGTATGTTGTTCTTGAAACTGTCTATTTTTTGATGTACTTGATATCCATGTAACCTTCAATTGATTCAATGGAACTATGATATGGAACACGAATAACTAAAAATGTTAGACTTTAGTATCTGACTTATCAGTCTGAACTATTATTACGGATATTACAACATTAAGGATGTTGCATTGGTACTTATGGCTAGAGATACAATACGTATCGGCAACGTATCCATATGTTTGATATTGGGTTTCATTATGGTTGGGCCTATCGTGGTTAGCAGCCACTATTTTCATTATTCTCTGGTAGTGGTGATCAACAAATAGACAGATACGGACCCGCCCCAAGTCCACCCAAGTGACGGGTTTGGAAGTGCACCCATGTCTAGTATATTTTCCAACGAATTTGTCAACATCCGCAAGTGGGCCGAAAAATGGGTTAGATGTGTATTTTTAACGGATTTCAAAATTTAGTAATTGAATAGATATACTAGTGAGAACAACTATTGGCCTTCGAAAATTCTCAATGTTATTGTGAAAGAGTAGATGAAACCAACAAGCCAAGAATCACTCAATTCCGATATATAGCGAAATGGTTGTGAGGAAACGCAAAAGCTGAGAAAAGTGCCGCACTCGTGAATAAGAAATAATACACGAACTCTCAGCGACAGTTTGCGAATTAAAACCTCAAATTCATGTCTATTTTGGTCAAGTTTTCGATGTTTCCTTTCCTGGACAAGATGGCTTGAGTTTTGATCAACCAAGCCTTGGTCATTAACTATAAAAATAGATCTAATGTAGCTACACAAATTATCCCTACAAAAATTTAGTGTGTGTTGCTTAACTTTTTTCTTTACGAACAAGAGGGAGAGTTTGAAGACTTTACCAAGGGATCATAAAGCACAAGCAAACTATCTTTTTCTTTGATAGTTACATAACGTGTATCTTGGTGCATACAATAATCCTTTCTATTCTAAGGTCCTTCTCTTCTACTGTAAGGCCATTCAAAGGATTATATATTTATCATAAACCCTAAATTTGATAGATCAAGATATCTCTAGATTATTTCTGGGTGATCTTGTGAGGGAAAATCAATTAGGTTACGGGACGTGTAAACCCTAATAGTTGTGGTACATCTTCTAAAGAAAATTAACGTTCTTCTAGAAGATTTAGACGAGTATCTAAACAGAATTAGTGATTATCTTCAAGATTTACAAGAGCAATTCCGAAGGAGAACCGGTTTTCTGCTAGGATTTTTACAGGTACACGAATACAACTGAAACAAGGCTATTATACCTCACTAATTGGCGGAACAATTTAAATTAATGTGTGTTCAATCTAGTCTAGGTCCCGAGGTTTTTTTACAAGATTGTAGTTTTGTTGTTGAGAAAATTTCTGGTGGTTGTGAAATTTCTTCTCCGCATTATATTGTTTTACCTATATAATGAAATATCACATGTTGTACGTCATTAATCCTATATAGTCTTTGCAACTTTAAACAACATACAAAACTCGTTCTTGTTGAATTCGTGTCTCGAAATATATATTACAATGCTTGCTCTTGTTGGAATTGGAATTTGGTTCTGGTATCGTTCAGTTACATACAAAAATTGGTTGTGAACTAGGTACCTCTCCTTTTCAATTCTAATACGTAAGTTTTTACAATATCTTAAAAGTGTTACGCAGACATGATCCACTCGGGTTAATGTAATTCGTATATGTTAAGGTGTTTTAGTTTTAATTAATTGTAAGTATAAGTACCGATAAAAAAAAAAATTAAAGTCGAATTTTCAACTTTACTTCTTATTTTCAAATTAAGTCACATTACTGAGCCCTGTTTTACAAAATATAAATTTAAGAATTTCAATAAAAATCTTGGATAATCTTTGGCAGGTTTATCTTCATTTGACTTAACTTTCATTTTAACCAGTATTATGGCAACTATGGTTGTTGACAATCAAAACTTGAACTCCTGTTTTCCTTTTCAGCATATTTTCCTTGGTCTTCCAAAACTTGAACTCTTCTTACCCTTTTACCATTCTCTATTTTTTACAAGCAACACATATCTTGTCAACAACAACTTCAAGTTTGACTTCAAAAAAATCATAAGGTTTATGTTAATTGTCGACATGAGATTTAGTGATCATGTACCCTTCTTTTTATTGTTGTATTCGTTGTTAATACATATAAAGTTGTAGAAGATGAGGGCTTTCTTGTTTACTGTGCAATACGAGAACAAACTTTTATTAACAAAACTTAACAAACTTTTACTAACAAAACTTTTCAATATTTTTTTTCTTCAAACTCGTTAAGGGCATTTATTGATCAATATAGATAAATATACTAGACAATGAAATTTAAACAAGGTAATTTCCATCAATATTTGGAATTAAAAGTTTAATTGGTTACCTATTTCAGGACAACAAACTTTGTATTGCTTCAGATAACAAGTTGAACTTAGAATTCAACAATCCATATCAAGCTCTCATCAAAGATAAGATGGGTCAAACTCTCAGTAAAAAAGAGGAAAATTTCTTATAAAACTAATCCTACAACTCTCCATCTTAGAGTGGAAGAAATTGAAGAAAAGATCATTTGATGTGATGGTTTTATAATAGGTATTGCGGATGACTTTGATATTGCAAATGATTTGTGTACCAATCTAAAACATAGAGTAGCTCAACAATCAAAAAATTAATCATGAATTATTGGTTGAGTTGTTAGAGAAATATTCTAGGTCAAAAGACCAGGATACCGATATTGAATTTGTTATAGAAACTCATGCATGATGAGAACTTGTTATTGAAAAAGAATCTTAAGGTTATTCTCTTGGACTTTGAAGGAACAACATCTGTGTTGAATGATGTTCCAGTCTATTGTGGGACTAGGGATGATCTCGGACGACATTTTATAATTCCAAGCCTAAAGAAAATTAATTATTAACATTAAAAACGAGGTTGTAGTAGTTGATCTGCTCAAGAAAGCAATATATTTCGCAAAATAAAGAGATAGTCGGCGGTATGATAATGGTCTCGGTAACTTGTGTCGAAGGTAAAAACAAGTTACAAATTTTTTGAATTTTGCTTCTCTCCCTTTTATTTGGGATATGTGTTCTTTAATTAGAAGGTCTCACATATAATTAAAAGGACGATAACGTTGTTTAACAATCGATTAGAATGATTATGATGCCGCCATGTCAGCATGAAAAATTTTCTGCATATGTATAGTGTTGATCATTGATATATACCTATCTTTCATATGTAACAAAGTAACATTGTAATTAATGTTAATATTAAATATTTTAACACAATATATATTTTCATAATTCACTTAGTATTAATACACATTGTTAATCGAAAACCAAAACCAAATGGCTAGTGTAATAGTTGAGAATTCAAAAAAAGTGGACAAGCTTGAGGAAAGCCTCAAGGATGTAAGAACATCGTATAAATCAATTTTTGGAAAGCTCAGGACTGATTGAGACTCTGCATATGTTACAAGTCTCAGGGATTTGATGAAAGAGGGTACACACATCTGTACGGTTGAACGATTGGGTATCAGCTCACATTTATCACGTTTCAAATGGGACATCAACAGACATTTGGGTAACAAGGTGACATACTCTGCTGAGCATTACAGGAAGGCTCTTCCAAAGGACTTCAACCAGATTTTCAATGAACTCGAGTCTAAGAAATATGAAGGGAGTTATACCGTTTTAAAGCGTTGAAAATGAGTTTGAATCTAGATAGACGGTGGACGACAATCATCACGTTATGTTCTCTTTATAGTTGTCGATGATGGATTGGTTCGCTGTTGATGCAGATGATTGATAGTTATTATTTTGGGTGTTGATAATGGATTTTATTTTGGTGGATGTACATTCCGCAATTGAATTATAGGCGGATAACTACGCATGTCTTTAGTCTGGTTTATTATAATAGTAAGACGGACGTTTCGTAATTTCTTATGTTTGATGGTTAATCCGTTCAAAAAAAATGCACATTAGTAAATACATTAAGATAATAATATTGATACCTGAATCTGGATTACTTATTGTTACGTTCATCTTTACTTATGATTCATCCTAGTCAAAGGTAGACTAGGGATAATGATGATTTTGTCCTAATAATTAATACTTTGTGAATTTCTGAACATGACCATCCGTACCAAAGCAACATAACCCAGATTTTTTATATGAATCTAATGATAGTGCGATATGTGAACAAACAAAAACTCATCGAAAAAGATTATAAAGACAAAATTAATTATTGGGTTCGTATGCAAAAATAGAGTATGCAAGCCATGCTAACATGCTAATAGAACCAAAGGCATCTAACCGTTATCTTGTCAGCTTTTAAATCCTATGATGGTCATAAATTTGGATCCATAGTGAATATGAACACACCTAGACTTGCTAAGGAAGATAAATAAATCTACTTAGACCAAAAAAAGGTGATGATGTTTAATAAAAAAGAAAAGAAAAAGAAACACCACATATAAGAAGGAGGGAAAACAAAAAACAATTAAACTGCACATTACCGTAACACATCCGTATATACCACATTGATGGTATCTTGTCATCCGTCACCATCATATAGCAAACTTTTGCTTATTTTGGCGCTTCTTCTTGTGTTCTTTATTTTGTAACTCATATTTCTTGGCCTTTTCACCCAACCTCCTCATCTAAACATTGGAAAACCTTTCCCTAGTATTTATAATCTTTATATCTTTTTTATAATCAGATTTTTATTCTTCAGCGTGTACAGTTAATATCCTATTTGTATCTACGTAAAATTGTTATATTAGATGCCCCGCGATGTGTTGGAGCTAAGAACTTCTTTTAACAAAAACCAGTAAAATAACAGGATATTGATAACCAGCCATAAAAAAAGCCAGCGATGAACTTGAAAAGGTAGAAAAACAAGCCAATGCGCTTCAAAGTCTAGATATTCTTACTGATTTGAAATTTAAGCTCAAGGATACTATAGTTGGGTTTCTATCCGCCGAGCAACTTGCAAAGGATAATATGGACAGAAAGTCGAAGAAAGCTGCACAACACAGTTACCAAATGTTGAAGTGACATTTCCATCCTCACCAGACTCGTATTACGGACCTGAAGGTGAAGGCAAAAGATGCTGCAGTGTTGGATGCTAAAGAGGTAGAAAGTGATCTAGAGGCTGTTAAACATAGATACAATGAACTCAAGAACTATCACAAACAACTGGATTCAGATCTTAAAACGATGAACTTGAAAAGGTAGAAAAACAAGCCAATGCGCTTTAAAGTCTAGATACGTCGCTTTGAAGCCAGCAGATGTTGTAGTACGGACCTGAAGGTGAATGATTTGAAATTTAAGCTCAATAACAGGATATTGAAAACCAACAGAGCCATATTTTTTTACAGTTTAAATTATTCAGAAGATATCCCCACCAGATCGATTTGGTGGATTTGTAGTATTAAACAACATCAAAATGTTTGTCGTTAATACAACATCTTTGTGAATATTGAGTTGTGATTGGGAGAGCCTTCCTATTACACTAAATTAACTTTTTCTTATGGTAATTGGTAGTGTTGTGAAGATGCAGTGCATTTAACTTTGAAATGTTGTTATGTTTCTGTTTATTATTTATTTTTGTTAAGTTTGACTTTTAATGTTTGACTTAAAAGGAGTAATACAATCACAATTCAATGTAATTGAAGTACTTATTTTATTGCAGAAAAGAAAAGACAATTTTCTTCAGTTTCCTTACCTTTTTTTTTCTTCAAAATCAACCAAAATGGCTAAGCTAATTTAAGACTTTGTTAAAACCAACCAGTATTGTACCAATAACTTCCAATCTCAGTTCACAATTGAAACTTAAAATGTCATCTTCTTCTTTGGACATTAATACATTAGGCACCTTGTGATATTACTTATCGACAGAGATACATATGGGCAACTACGACAAGGGGTGGACATGGCTCGGATAGGTCCGATTTTCGCCTCATCAGCACGAAATCCAATATATGGCGGATTCCGACGGGTTGAATACGATGATCCATTAAACTTTTTATATAACTAATATTGAAAATAAATAATGATGAAATTATGAAAAATGACTTAAGATCCCATTACCGTTACAACGATCTTTAGTTTTAACTCAAATATACATAATGCCAAAACTTTTACTAACCCCATCAAGTACTAGTAATGAAACCTATGAATTACATTTGTATACTGACACTTTAACTAGGCAATTTATGTCAACATTAGTGAAAAACTTAAACATACTGAATAAACTCTGATGATCTCTTTGGAAAACAAATAGCAGAGAAAGACTTAGTGAACAGAGCTACTGTTTCCTGGTGTCCTTCGACTATAAAATGTGAAAAAGTCTTCCAAGGAAGTCATATTTCACCAGAAAGTATTAATAAGAGCCGCATGAAATACCTGAATGAACAAAACGTCACTTTGCCACTACTATTAGATTTATGACAAGACATAACATGTGAAATGTTTCCTTCTCCTAGGGTGTTTCTACTATAAACTTTGATAGATCATATCATAATTTTACTGAAAATGGTGCCATTGGTTTAATTTTTCGCAATTTTACAAGGGCGTTCAAGGGAAAAGTGCATCTACCTAGCTGGATCAGGGAGTGAAGAAAAAGTAGAATATAGGGGTCTATGGGAGGCAGTCAATTGGGCTAAAATTTTGGAGATGAAGAATGTCTACTTTCAACTAGACACAAAGCTTGGTAGAGTGGAGACTCCATAACCAAGTAAATAATATCACGCGTATTTGCAGAAATTTTATCTTATGGAAATTTATCCATGTAAAAAAAAAAGATGGATAAACTACCTGATATTCTGATAAACTTGACTAGAGTTAAGAAAATGAGTGGAGTCTGCAATCAATGTCCTCCTATTAATATCAATGTCCAATTACTAGAGGATACATATAAACTATGTAAACTCTCGATCTTCTTAATTTTAAATCTTCTATTGCATAAAAATAAATAAAGGAATTAAAAAAAATCCAAAAAAGTATAACTATTACTTTAACAGATATAGCCCACCAAATTTTTAACTTTGTATCCGATTGAAATCCATTAGTGCACCGATTGAGTACCCACCGATAAAAACTTTGATGGGTCGAATAGGGTCTGTGGATTGGGTGAAAAATGGGCAAGCCATGGTCCAACGTATCCATATGGGATATTGGGCCTCATTTTGTCTGAGTCCCAGCTAAGGGTGAGCAACTGATGGGTGGATGCGGATTTGGTATCACCCGCGTCAAATCCATCTAAATGGCGGATGTGAGATTTCTACCCAACTCTAAAACATTACCCGTCGAATTTGACATTCGCTGGGTGAGCGGATTGGATGTGGATGGATTTGCGGATTCAAAAAAGATATAAACGAAAACAAGTAAATGTCGAAGATGAGTTTTAAAACTTAAATTACTGAAATATTAGTAATTAACATAATAAGAGTAATATAATGTCTTTCCAGCAACCAAAATTATAGGTTTTATTGATATGATGGCCTCCGATCAATCCAAAATTGATACTTTTTGAATATTTTTGAGGAACTTCAATGCATCTCAATAGGAAAGTATATATATTATCTACCAATTTTGTATGATAACCCTCATATACGTACAACACTAACATTATACTTAGGTTCGGGTGTCCAATGGATGTGTAATGTTCCACCCGCGTCCAACCCGTGAAAATGATCGGTTTAAAAAATTCACTCGCGTCCAATCCGCCAAGAAATGGATTGGGTGTCCACCCGCCAAAATGCGGATCGGATTGGATAAAATTCACGAGTTTGGATGTTTTTGCTCACCCCTAGTCCCATCTTGGTAAGCATCCATTTTCTTATTATTCATACCTCGAAGCTGCAATTCAAGGTACTCGTGTATCTCTTTCTAAGATGGGGTATGGAATTTATCATAAACCGATGATTCCACTGCTTAAGTAATCTGGGTGAAATATTTGTCTACTAATACGTGGATCAGGAGAAATAGACTATCAGTGAAGACCTTGGTAACAAAGACAATGTAACGCCCCAACCTAATCACCTGCTTAGCTGATAAGATTACAACCTAATTGAAGCATCAAATCTAGATTATCGATTTTAAGAAATATAATTACAAGAAGTACTAATGACAAAAAACCAAACTCTCTGATATTTTATAAATGATAGACTCTCGAGTTATATGAATATAGTAATGTGTTGTTTTACAGGTTAGCAAAACAATACTTACATAAAAGATAACAAACATCTTCAGTTCGTTAAAACTTTAAACTACGAAAAACGGATATCTTCGCACACACCATTTCCCCTGATCACTGAAAACTGAAGTGGGAACGAGTGAGCACATCATCCCAAAGGGGTGCCCAAAGGAAACTTATAAGTCTCACGTAATCACTAACATACTGCTAAAAGTTAGAATAATTAAAGTACGACAGTAAAGGAAAACAATTGATACTTCTGCCATCCACTCTAAAGCGTAATATGAAAATACGACATTCAAAAAAGGTTATAGGAATCTAACATTCTACGACATATTCACTGTAAAATCAAACAAGTATGATATGCATACGACCGATTCCCCAGATAGTATATAATATAATATTGTTACGGCCTCCCGTGCTATTAAGTTAATATTCAACGGCCTCCCGCCTAGTCTCGACAGAATTTAATTTATAAAATAAAAAGTAATAGTATTGTCACGGCCTCCCATGCTATTAGACTATTTAAGCAACGGCTTCTCGTCTATTAAGTGCTTAGCGAGGATCTGTGGGGTTACACTGTCACTCCTCGCGGGGAAACAGTACTACGCATCATATTATTCACACAACAATAAGCAAACATCGAAAATATAACATTCATGAAAGAAAGGTCGTTCTAATTCCACTTCCTCAAATATTGCGACCTTACTGACAATACCTGTGAAAGACCACCTCCGGATGATCCACAAAAATAATATTAGAACAACCCGAAAATGTGTCATATTGACTTCACCCTTCTAATGAGAAAAACATCAGTAAAATAACTCCAGACACTAATAATAGTTGTTATCCTCACAGTTGCCCAAGCCGTGATTCCAGAACTACCATACAAGTCCCGAAGGTTTTACAATCAAGCATAATATGCAATGAATGGATTCTCACAAGAAATTATAAAAGTAATATGGGAAGCCCAACCCCCTATAGGAATAAATAATCGGAGTCTAATCTAACTCCTAATCAGCATAAAATAATATAACATTTGGAGAATCCATCAATGCATATCACAAAACATACCCACACAATTTCACACATGTATGCTCAACAAGAAGTAACTGTACATCATACTCACAAATAAAAAGAAAGCTCAATGATTACAAGAAGGTTACAACAGTTCCCACCTGTTTTGATGACAAGCCACGCCTACCTTGAAACCCCCAATCCACTGGTTCATCCTTTGAATCGATCGTTATTAAATAAAGAGTAACTGTTAATCACACAAGTACTCTAAGAATTTAGCCAAAAGGTTCATACAAGGCTCATAACATAATCTCATACAAGTCGCTAATTATAGGTTAAGTGTGCTATCTAATGGTTCTAAGCCCATTCATAGATTTATACCTCTTCATTCTCTATCTTTAACATAGCTAAGGTTTACTGATTCATTTAAGTTTGGTTCCATAGTCCATTAGATATGCTTAAGAATATCTACAGCTTTGTATAAGAAACCAAAGGTCAATTCGGACCATAAGGGTTCAATTCATGTTCAATGGAAAAATGGCTCTAAGTCTAAGCCCAACAAACCGGCCGTCAAACTAAGGTCCAGTCCATCTGAGTCAACTAACGGTCACCAACAGTCAAAGGGGTCAATTAACGGTCCACATCAAGTCAAAGTCCAGGGTCAAAGGTCAAGTCCCGGTCAAGGTCTTGTCAACTAGTCAACAAGTCAAAACTGGAATCGGTCAACAGTCCAACTCAGGGCAAGATAGGGAAACTCAGTGAGTTAACATGGTTCAACTCAGTCAGAAGTCAGCTACACAATTAGTCAGATATCTGACTGGGGTGACTGATTCAAACTAGACAAGCCAAGGCCCTTGCACTGGCCACTACTTATAATGCACAATCATGATGCAACACATAACAAGCCATGACTAAAATGATGCATCTCTAACTTCCTTGCAAAACACATAACTTGATCAACTCTTCCTTGTTGTTCAATTGATTTTATACACATCCCAAATCTCAGCTGAAAACCACCCCTCATTACAACTCACATCTCCACCTGCAATGTAATTGTTTGTACCATATATTTCGGTATATGGGCCCAAGTTCCTCATCCCAATAATTCTACCAAAGATAACCATTGGGCTCCTGGGTAAAAAATATGGAAGGATAATTATAGCCCTGTCAGCAATTATCCTTCTACACCAGAATACTAGGTATAACCTAGAAGTTACAGATCCTCAGAAAAATGAGGAATCAGTTATTAAAAAGACCAGGTATAACCTGGAAGTTACTGATTCCCAGAAAAAGGAGGAATCAGTTAAAGACCAGGATGAACCTGGAAATCATTTGGTCTAGATACATAGTCAAAATGTATCTAAATGTAAACTGGATTTGATACAATTCCTCCATAACCTATAAATAGAGGTGGAATTCCAACCAAAGAGGTACACATTTCCAATCCTTCTCTATCCATAAAAACCTGCTTAGAGCTCTTACTCATTGAGGCATCGGAATGTCTTTGCAGGTACCCCCTTCTTCATTCATCAACAATTCTTGAAGAGCCAAAGCTATAGGAGAACTGATTCATCAAACAACTGAAAAATTCTCATACATCAGGAACGCATCACGAAAAATACTACTGAATCATCCAGCGGTTCATATTCTATCATCAGAATTCATTCATAAGGTATAAATCTTAATTCACCTAACGGTTAAGATTATGTCTTTCAATACAAATCTTGGGGATTGTTGTGGATACATTTTTGCTACAACATCTTTTGGCGCCCACCGTGGGGAAGAGAAGGAATCATCAAAAACAAATCAAGATCCAGATCTACATCACAAGCAAGTCGGAGTGATGGAACATTCATAAGATGCAAGAGTACGAAGAATTCGGAACAATGTTGATCACCCACTCCGAGAAGAAGTTGAAACATCACCAACAACGACGATATCAGGACGTCCTTCTGCAAGAACTTATACCTACGGGATAAGTAATAGAAATTGAAGGGTACGTATTGCGACCCCTCTTTTAAGTGAAGGTGCTAATCTAAATGAAATAGATTTAGATCAGCATAAAAAGAACATGTTAAAATCGCATCCAAACTCCCTTGAAAATAGAGGCTTTCATTTAGCCTCACGTATTGTACAAGTAGAGAGGACTAGAGTAACACCCGGAGATCTGGGTCTGCTCGAAATATCTTAATAGTTAGAGAAGGAAAATAGTTAAACAGACTACTGGAGACCTTAGTGGATAAGAGACTGCAAATGGGTAGTACCTAATACTCTGATAGTATCGTTCCACGTCAGCATACACGACTTTCACATGAGGGTTGGAGGGCACAACATGTGCGAAATGGTCACGATAGGAGACACAGATCGTGTAAAAGGAAAGACATTGAAGCAGATAATGTTGCAAGGGAAGATCAACGACCGAATGACCGCTACGAAAGCCATCGCATCGTCGAGAAATCAGAATGACAATCAGGACCTACCCAACGGCAAAAAAATAGGCAAGAGCGGGAGCAATACCTCGGCGAGCATAAGCGAAATGAGTACCTCGACGAACGAAAGCGAAAGAACTATTACGTCGAAAAACAACGCTTAAACAAGAACAAACTAGAGAAAGCAAAAGCAACACAAAACAAAAATTGTTGTTTCTCCGTGTCGCCTACAAATAGGAGCCAATCACCTCGGATGGCTTACATGTAAATAATCTTTGATGTATTCCACCACGGATGCAATCTTGTTGTTACGCATAAAAAAAAAAAAAAAAAAAAACGCATGCATCACACACGTGTGAGGATGGAGGTTGTTAACAATGACACGCCTAGCGACATGAACATCTACTATCGGCGTCAGTTGCAGTACAATCAACATATTCATTCTCTCTTAACCTAGCATCGCAAATATTCATCGCTCAAGTTGTATGCTCGTACGAAATCAGCGAAAAGTATCACCAACATATCACTAGGCCAATTTTCGCGTTACTTGGTCGCCCTATAACCTAGTTTTCCTAGACGCGCCCTTGGTCAATCAATCAAACTCAAAACTTCCCCAACGATGCAATTCATGGACCCAGCATTCCCCGTTGATCAAACTAGTGATCCAGCTTGCAATCCAACCAACGATCTTTTCTTTTGGATCGTTCCAAGTTCAAACTTGCACGAGATTAAAACAGTTTGACTTACACACCATTGCAAATTTTACTCACAATAGTCGAACAACTGGGGGTGTCTGTGGAAGCACTGTACCTGGTAGATTAGCTAGCAGGAGGGAAGTTATATTAAGCGAGCAACGTCAAAATGAAGTCCAAAACTTGGAACTCCAGCAACTTGGATCAATAGTTGACAATTGACTTTGGGATGCATATTTCCGATATTGGACCCCTTCGCGCCTCATAAGGTAAGCCTATACGATTGCTCAAGTTGCTTATATTATAATAAGGAATATAAAATTACATATATAAGCTTTATTGGAGCTGAAACGAACAAAAATTATGTGTACTTGCAAAAAAAAACTTTACTGGAGCGGGAGCGGAAGGAGATAAAAAATCAAATCGATTTGCTAATTATCTTTGATTGAGTCAAAATTATTATATGCATGATAAAACTTTCTTGGAGCTGAAACGAGGAGGAGGAACAAAAAAAATAAAAATAAAAAAAAATCAGTTGCATGAAGAAGCATACTTGGAGCTGGAGCAAATTGCATGAAGAGACTTTGTTGGACATAGAGGAAAAGAGCGAGGAGGAAAAAAAAGTTGTTGTGATGCAAGCAAGAAGACATGTTAAAGCAGCAAACACATAACTCAGAACTCGTGATATAATCATCAAGCCTCGTTCATATTCGACTACGGAAAACTCTCATCCAGCGACACAAGTGCAACCTTGTTAGCAAGCATACTACCATGTCACTTCAACAAGTAGATTGGGGGCATCTAATTAAAAGGCCAAAACAATTGAACAAAGGGCCTCTTCTTAACCCATCAACAAGTTGAGGATTAAGAGGGGGCGATGTTTGTACCATATATTTTGGTATATGGGCCCAAGTTCCTCAACCCAATAATTCTACCCAAGATAAGCATTGGGCTCTTGGCTAAAAAATAGAACGATGTTTTGGGGACTACCCCAAAACAGTGGGGGACTACTTTGTTATTCAAATGTCCACCCTAAATTTTAAGGGGTATCATAAAAGATTAGGGAAGACTAATCTGCCCTTATCCTAATTAAGGTTATAACTAATCCTAATAACCTACTAATTTAACCACTACCCACTAATCTAACCCCTAAATTAAAACCTAAAATCAGTTTCAAAACCCATATTTTTTCTTTTATTCTTCTTCTTCATCGTCCTCTTCTTCTTCTTCTTCTCCTCTTCTTCGTATACATCGTCGATTAGAAAAAATTCATCGTCGATTAATCAATTTTAAAAAACAATGCGTTCTAAGCAGACACCAAGAATTCCCGGATTGAGTCCGGGTCTGGCTAGCATAGCGAATCTCCCAAATAAATTTGAAGTTGATAAACAACTTCAAGCAAAGTTGGGAGACGAATTGAAGCATCCAACATCAACCAAGGAGTCTGATTCTATCAAAATGAAAATCCGCAGGTAATTTCCTTCACACCCATTCCTTTGAATCGTTTTTTGTTGAAGAAATCATCAAAAACCACTGAAAATGAAAGTTACAGTAGAGATTTCGGCTAGTAGAAAATTTTTAAACCCTAGAATTTGGTAACCGAACTTTCAATATGAAGAACAGTTCTGCGAATTAGTAATTTTAAGGTAACCGAACTATGAAGTTCGGTAAGCTCGCAAAAAAAAAAAACGTAACCGAACTCCTTCTTTATATGAAAATTTTGAGTTCGGTAACCTCGATAAATTTATATAGGTAACCGAACTTTCAATATGAAGGACAGTTCGGCCAATTAGTAATTTTAAGGTAACCGAACTATGAAGTTTGGTAAGCTCGCAAAAAAAAAACGTAACCGAACTCCTTCTTTATATGAAAAATATGAGTTCGGTTACCACGATAAATTTATATAGGTAACCGAACTTTGATAAAATATAGTTCGGTTACCTCGCACTTTCTATGTGGTAACCGAACTTTGATCTGTCACATACAAACTTGTAGTTCGGTTACCTCGCAACTTATACCAGATAACCGAAATTTAGTCTGTTAACATTTTGTGTTTGATGTAATCCCATGTTCAATTTTATTTGATAAGACAATATTCTGTTTAGGTAATACTGTGGTTTTCATTCATTAGGAACAAAGGGAAAAAATCTAATCCCCACGTAGCCGAAGATTTGAGAACTCCAACACCTCGCGGTAGGATACATCTGGATTTCCGAAACCGTGGTACTAAAAATGCAAAACATGGAGGGGGATGATTACAGGAAGTCAATCAAGAGGTGATGGAGAATACAATTGATAATGTTATTGAAGAAGAGAATGATGATGAAGAAGAGCAAGGAAATGAAGACCAAGGAAATGAAGAGGTTGAACAACAAATAGAACACGTTGAGAATGTAGAGGAAGAAGAACAAGGACAGGGCAAAGAAGGAGAAGGACAAGAGGAAGAGAAGGATGATGAAAAAGAGGGAGAGGAAGAAGAGGATGGAGAGGATGAAGAGGAGGAAGAGGATGAAGTGGAGGAAGAGGAAGAAGAGAAAGAAATAGTTCCTGTTAAAGAGAAAAAGAAGCGGAAGCCGCCTTGTGATAGATATTCACACATTCCCCTTGATAATTTATGTTTGCCACCAGTGAACCCAACTTATGGTACTCCAAATGATGGATGGGCCACATTGTTTGGCAACAAACACTCAATGGCTGCGAAGATCTATGCGACAAAGGTATTCTTTAAGTTCATTCTTACCTAACAAAACGTTTTTTTTTGGGACATGTTTCGTCAAGTATTAATAGTGTTATGTTTTTTTCGTAGGATCATAATGATGCAGTTCGTCTTATTCGTCGTCAAAAGGCGTCCAAATGGGATCTTTATTTGGAGTGTGACGATTTTCAAGCAAAGGTGAAACAGTGTGTGTTATGGAGAGCTATAGAGTATGCACATGTGGATTTTGACGTTGTTGCCGTATCCGCATTTCTCGAGAGGTATTATCCCGAGACATATACAATGCATCTTCCATTTGGCGAGATGGGAATTACTCCCGATGATTGCTCGAGAATAACCGGCTTACCAGTGGAAGGTAAATGTCTTCGAGAAGGCTACAACCCCTCGATGCATTATGAAGCTCTTGAATAATTGGCTCTAAAATGTCTAGGATGGGATGCAAGAAAGGCTCAATGTGAGTTTAGACGTTCTGTGAAGTCCCCTAAACGGGGCGATGAATATAATCCAAGAGAGGTAAATGGAGCGTTCAAGAAGAAGGTGAAGAAATTCAAGTTGGTAAAGTTGAAGGAAGCATTTGGAGGGACAAGAAAGAAGGTGGAGAAAGGAAAGGTGGTGATGGACCAGGAGACCCTTAGGCATCATGTCACCGCTTATTGGTTATATCAGCTAGGAACCGTCATTTTCCCCGCCACTTCTGGAAATAGGGTGGATGCGCATTATCTACAGCTTTTGGAGAATCTCGATGAGATTAACCAATACTCTTGGGCCACTGGGGTGCTTTCTTTTGTTCTAGGAGAGATGAGCAAAGGGTTGAGGATTAAGACAACTCAAATTGGAGGTTACGTAACTCTTATTCAGGTGAGCTTTTACATTGTTAGTTAGCAAATTTTCTTCTCCCAAATCAATTATCATGTATGTGGTTAATATTTTCGTATTTTCGCATAGGTTTGGATTTATGACCATTTCCCTTTATTGGGATTGGCTAGGGAAAAGACACCTTATCCCTATGACGAACCTACATCAGGAAAATGGTTGTTTTTGGACGCACAAAAGAAGTCTAAAGAAGAGCAGTTGACTTCGTTGAGAGAAAAATTGGATAAACTTACGGTGAACGATGTGGTATTTCACCCATACGCCGTACCCGATGATGTCCATGTAGATGAAGAAGATATGAATGGTTTCTCTACCGTCTCGGCATACAATGGACCAATTTGGTATCCTAATGGCTACGCAATATATAATCCAAGGAGAATACTAAGACAACTTTGTTGTGTCCAAATGGATCCCGACGTGGTGAATGAAAATTTCAATTTGGTGGTTCAAGGAACAAAGAACATCGAGAAATATTTTGTTCCAAAACATGAACCAACTCCTACGGTAGGACATTGGAATGCACTTTGTAACTACTACTTACCTTTAGGCGATTGTGTACCTTGTGATGGAGATGTAAATGCATGTGATGAAGATTATATGGAGTTTTATCAGGAAATTAGTCATCGTTTTGTGATAAATAGAGAAGAACAAGCTAAGAATGATAAGGCGAAGGCGAAGGCAAAGGAGAGGGATGCTAAGAGAGCTCAGAAGGAGATGCCTATTTGTGGAGAAGAAGCAAAAATGTTATGGGATAATGTGGTAAGAAAATGTCTTCTCTTATACTTCCTTGTTGTTTGAAAGTATTGAAAATATATTTACTTATGCTTAAAATTGGAATCAGGTGAAGAAGGGTACGAAATTGTTGAAGAAATGGATGGCTAAAATCCGTAGTGGAGAGCCGATGTCGACTAAGGAAAAAACCTACCTCTACGGCGAGTGGGAGGGTCTTATAACTAATAGAATGATGGAGCCAAGTAGGTCTAAGCAATTGAAGAGGGGTCGACAACAAGGAGAATGTTCAAGTCGCGCCATGGAGGAAACCGGACGAGTAGATGAAACCCCATGTGATGAGGAAGTTCCACCTAAAATTCGTGGTAAAAATGGAAGTGGTAAAAGGGTGCGTCGCGGTGGTCATTAGTGATTTCGTATGGTTTTAGTGTCAAAAAACATCTTAGTTGTGGATTTCGTATGGTTTAATTTCGTATGTTTGTATATGTATAACAACTTTTATATTTGTTTTACAACCTTGTTTGCATTTTTAATTATAATTGGGTTTGTGTTTTCAATTTTATATGGAAGAAATTTTGAATACAGGTTGTTTTTCGGCCACCTGAAATTTTTACATAGCTAACCGGTTACCTGTGACAAATATATGGTCACCGAACTATTTTTTCAGCGAACAGCTATATCATACCAGGTTTCCGAACACAGAGTTCGGTTACATGCTACATTTTCAAGGTTGCCGAACTCTACTATGAAGACTCAAATAAAACACCTAAATCCTACCAGTTTGTGACTTACACTTCAGGTAAAAAGTTCGGTTACCTAAATTTGAACAGAGCTAGCCGAACTTAAAATTCGGTAAAGTGTGACAAATTAATGGTCACCGAACTGTTTTTTCGGCGAACAGCTAAATCCTACCAGGTTGCCGAAGACAGAGTTCGGTTACCTCGCCATATTTTGACTGGTAGCCGAACTCTACTCTGAAGACTCAAATAAAACACCTATATCTGACACAAAACAGGTGTTCGGCAACCTGAAATATTTGCGCAGGTTGCCGAACCTAATCATATGTGCTTACCGAACTATTATCTGTCAACTCAATAAAATACTAAAATTAACTCGATAATGAATACCACTCTTCAAAAAACATAGTATTAGATTGAAAAGCATACTTAGTTCCATTACATGTGTCATTTAATCATCCTCAAGGGAAATTTGACCTTCATGTACAATTTCGTCCGATTTCTCCAAAGCTTTCAACATCTCCATGTTATGCTCATACATAATACACCAACCCAACATTATATCGGAGTTAAATGCAGGCCAATAAGAGTTTCCAGATATTGGAGGCAGTGGACAATCGGGTTTTAAACGAAGGCCTATAAAGTGGTTGTTGTTAGTCAATGCCATCACACATCTCCTTCGTTTGAGTTGCTCGACACATACGGTTGTTTTCGGGGTGAAGGTGAAACTAGCGTACTTTGAGAAATAATGAACCACACAATTAAATGCCTCGGCGATTAAGTGTCCACATATCGGTATGCTCATCCAATAATCCGGTGTGATCGGATGGCCCCCATGAAGACGACGTTGATACTTAACAAATTGCTCATTGAGACTACCCACCCCATCGCACAACATTGTCTTGTAAAATGCCGGATTCTCCTTTAGTTTGGACAACAACCTTTGCCTTATATGAGTGATTGCACACCCATTATTTAGCTTGGCACCTTCGGTGAAAGGCCTAAGTTGTTGATTGACAACATGAAAACCACAATTACCATCCGGAGGAACGTCGTCGGTGGATATAACGTATTCTCTAATGTATAGAGGTAGGCCATTCAAATAGTATTTATTTGGAGCCTCAAGCTTCACGTATAGGGAAGATGGTTGGATAGGGAAAATTGGAGACTTAAGCTTCACGTCGCCGAAACATGGTTGCCTTGGTTGTGATGGACACATCGTACCTTTTTTCTTCAAATCTCGCTCACTTGTTTCGCCTTTCTCCTCAATACTCCTACCCCGTTTCTTGGTTTGCTCCAAGTACATTGCCGCGGTATACTCATGGGCCGAAGGATCTCTAGTAAATGGTGTTTGCTCACTTTTCTTCTTACGTAACACCTTTGCATATTCTCTTAGTTGTTTTTTAGTTTCTTTTTTGCTTGGCCTACCTTTGCGTTTTCCTTTTGACGGTTCATAAACATTCTCCGAAGTTTGTGGATATATGATTTTCCTCATGTCATCCCAAAATATTTGTTTTTGGAGCTTGTTCATGCCACGATACATCTCTAGTACGGTTCTACCCATTTCGTTATCACCAAACTCCTCTCCGGCTTCTTCTCCCTTTGGAGGAGGGATGAAACTTAGATGCTTCCAATATGGATCAATGTCGCTTAAAGGGATTACGCCATGCTCGTAGTTGATTATCATATGGCGACAAGGGAGTCCCATAGACTTCTTCATGTTACATATACACACCTCATCCCTCTTGGTTTCCCACTTATCAATCAACTCGACTTCTATAATCAACAACTTCATACATTGGAGAGATACGTTGTAATGGATTCCCTTGAACAATGGGTGGTCGGCATATTTTCCGGTCGTTTTGAATATACGGCTTTTTTGGAACTTCTCTTTAATTCTATCAATGTCGCGCTTGAAGTAATTCTCCATAGCATTCCACACGGTTACGAAATTATCAACACATCCAAAGAGATTCTTCTTCAACCGATGGACAAAGATGAGTGGTTATCCTTGTTATCCTCCTTTAGTATTTGGAGCATTTGAATCGGTGAAAAACCCATTTTCCTCATTTTAGCAACCTTGTCCATCTCTTCAGGAGTTAGCTTGGCCGCCATGAAATGTCCTTCAAGATGCTCCGGACGAGGGTGGTTGTGACAACCTTCCATAACCTTGTAGAGAACCCATCCACCCAATTCTTTGTTGTAATTAAATGCAAGCTTGAATGGGCATTTAATCTTCTTTGAGAAAGTTTTGTTCTTCCTATTTGTCTTTCCTTTATAAACATAACCCTTCCTCTTGTGGCTTTTATCGGGATCACCGCTTCTCTCACAAACCATTTCAAAGCGGGTTTTGCTTTCTCTCCCATTCAATACTAATACGCACATGTCTTTTAGTGCATGTTGTCTAGCCCAACTCTTTGCCTCTAAAGGACTTTTGAATACCAAGTCATTCATGTAGTGATGGGACGTGTCATCGTACAAAATATCAACAGGGGTAGGTTGATTTTCCATTGGTTCTATTGGATCATATGCAACCTACGAGTAATAGCACAACGTCAATACCAACTAAAAATAAGAAATACTTAAATTTTCGGCAATGTAAAAATAAAAACGATCCTGCCGAACAATAAGTTCGGTTATGAAAAAAAAATTGCGATCTTGCCGAACTTGTTCTTTGGAATTTTCTATGGTATAGTTCGGCAACATAATTACTACTATCGACTAAACCTAACTTAAAAGTTCGGTTACCTATTAAATGAACGTGATTTGCGAGCTTGCCGAACATAAACTTCGGTAACAAAGGGACTAAACTCGACTCAACCGAACTATTAACTGTATACTCTATAAAATTAGTTCGGCAACGTTTTCTGAAAAAAGATAACCGAACTCTCAAAAACCTCCATTAAAACAGAGTTCGGTTACCTGCGTATGCTGAAACTAGTAACCGAACTGCACATACAGGAGAGTTCGGCTACCTGTTCTGCAGGATTGCTAACCGAACTACTTTGACCTAGCCGAAATTTCTTCCTGAAATTTTCGATTTGACCAATTTTTTGCACAATTCAAGCTACATTAACTAAATTTGAGACATACCTGAGTACCCATAACTTCATCTTCTGGTTGTGGCTGATTAAATTCATCATTTGGGTCGTTAGGTTGAGTTTGGGGTAAATAGCTTTCATCATCTAACAAATAACTCATATCCGGATCATTAGAAATATTGACAAATATATTTGGAGATGAAGGAGGTTCTGATTCTGAGGAGGAGGTATCATCACATGAATCACTCATATCATATTTACTAAACTCAAAATAACATTTTGAGTGTTTTTCCCTCTTTTTCTTCATCTTTTCTTCTTCTTCTTCTTCTTCTTCTTCTTCTTCTCCTTCTAACAAAACTATCCTATTAATAACTAACTAATCACTAACTAATCACTAATTAATCATTACACTAACACTAACTAATCTAACTAATTTAATTACCAAGGGTAAATTTAGTATTTAAAAAAAAATTAGATAAGGGGTGACCCAAAATTACTTCAAATATCCACCCCCAAATTGGAAGAGTAGTCCCCCACTGTTTTGGGGTAGTCCCCAAAACATCGTTCAAAAAATATGGAAGGATAATTATAGCCCTGTCAGCAATTATCCTTCTACACCAGAATATTAGGTATAACCTGGAAGTTACTGATCCTCATAAAAGGGAGGAATCAGTTATTAAGAAGACCAGGTATAACCTGGAAGTTACTGATTCCCAGAAAAAGGAGGTATCAGTTAAAGACCAGGATGAACCTGGAAAGCATTTGGTCTAGATACATAATCAAAATGTATCTAGATGTAAACTGGACTTGATACAATTCCTCCATAACCTATAAATAGAGGTGGAATTGAGGCATCGGAAATTAGCATACATCAGGAACGCATCACGAAAAATACTACTGAATCATCCAGCGGTTCATATTCTATCATCAGAATTCATTCATAAGGCATAAATCTTAATTCATTGAACGGTTGAGATTATGTCTTTCAATACAAATCTCGGGGATTGTTGTGGAAACATTTTTGCTACAACAGTAATCTCATCCTATGTAGCTCATTCACGCAATTCTGACCTCCTCCCTGCATTCTACAGCACCACCAGGTTCATTTCCAATACCATCAACACCTGCAATCCATACTCATCTAAACTTAAACCTAAATCCCCACCAGTTCAATTAAATTCAGCCTCTTCCATTACCATGACTGCTAATCCATTCACAATCACATCTTCACAGGCACCATAACCAACTTAACATCACCACACCTACTTCAGTTCCACAATTACACCTCCAGCATTTCATACACATAACTTCATAATCAAAATCTCGATACCTGCAACTCCATTCTCAATTCAGCACTACCACTAAGTTCAGCTCCAACACCTAACCATCTCACAACACATTATCTGAGATACAAACTCAGGAATTCCTACAACAACACCATTTCAGCTAAGACATATTCAACTTCATCAGTAACCGTACTTCCACAATATAACTACTCCCTCCTTATCATTCTCAATTTATCATCTAACTCTACTCAGCTGAATCCTTTTTTTTAGTTCATCACATTACTACCAGCACAAACACAGCACAACAATTCCAATTTCTTCACCATAGAGCCAACCCATATCAACTAATCCCTAATTTAGTTTTGGATAAACCCCAATTTCCTATTCAACTTCCTACAGAAACCGAAATTAAACCTAATACATCCATCTATACTTCAATTAAGAACAAACCCAACACTAGAAACAACTTATTAATCAAAAATCACACGGATTGATCATTAAAAAGAGAAACCCTAATTTACCTTCTTTTATGCGATTCATCACCAGAACGGCTTTAGAACTTCAATTAAACTTCAACCCTTGTTTCTTCACCCAGCCATAGTTCAAAACTCTGATCATTTCAATAAATTCTCGAAGTCTAATCTGAAAACCCTAATCTCCAGGCCAGTTTACATCGACATCAATTCCTTCTTCTCTTGGAACTCAATCAACTTCAACACCATCAACTTCTCCATCGATACAACTACAAGCTTCTACGAATCACCCACATCAAAACAAACTCGCTTCGTCGACTTGAAATTGACAGAAAGAAGAAAAGAAGAAAGAACACAAGAAGAATAAGAGAAAAGAAGAATGAAGAAAAAAAGAAAAAAAGAAAAGAAAAGAAAATGAAGGTGAGTTTATCTTCTCGGTTCGGCTGGGGATAAGACCAAGCTTTGGATAAGGGCAGCCACAGGGTTAAGATCAAAAATTACTATTTTACCCTTTTACTAAATTGATGATTCCTTCTTCGTCTAGTATCCGATTGACGCGTTCGAGAAGACCATCTCGCATAACTTTTCGAGATCTATCTAGTGGTACTAGTTTTGTATCTAGATCGTTGTTAGATTAATTCCTATTCATTAAGGTTCATTTCTAATTAATCGAGTCATTAGCGGCTTAGTTGCATCTTGACTGGTCTAATAGCGTTGACAAGCTTGCGTATCCTTACAGACAAGTTTGATATAAATTTTATAGCTCAAGATTTCACTTTAGTAATGATTGAAAATGTAATATGGGCTGTAAAACTAGCTATTTTCTGTAACAAGTACATGATCAAACATAACTTGATAGATCACAGCTTATGGGCTCTTTTAACTTACCTGAATATTTAAACTTGGAATGAAAATGTAATGATGTATCGATGCCTCTATCAAGGAAACAATGGCGCTTTACTATCAATATATTGAGGTATTTTTTCAAAAAAAAGAAGAAAAAAATATACTATCACAAGACGGAAAGTTGTGCCGAGATGGCATATTACGTTGCAATCTATTGCGATTGGGAAGCTCAGCTGGAGTTCTGCATAACATAAAAGAGTGGATGGAAATTTACAAAAAGCGATTTGGAAGAGAAAGTTTTGCAAAGATATTAGATGGATGTATAAAAATAGTCGTTATCTTTATTGTCCAATGAGAATGTGATCGGATGATACCATTGGGTTGATGAGTTACTCTGAGGTGGTGTCATACATTGCATAATGGGAAAATAATCGTTTGGTCCATTTTTAGGTGGTCCCAAGTCAGTTTAGTCCTTTGGGAAACGCCTTTACTGTTTGGTCCATAATTATTTAAAATATAAAACAGACAAAAATACCCTTCCATGTTAATTTTTACTTATTTTCTTGTAGCAGTTCATTCTGTGTGATGAACCATCAAAATTCATTCTTACAAATGAAAACCTAATAAAACCAAATTAAATCACATATGAATGAACTTCATTATTTCATTAAAATTCTACAAAAATTTCGTTATTAAGAACAAAAAGTTAGAGTTCATTCGTCAAATGAACTCCTGATAAAAACTTATATAAACCAGAGTTCATTTCTGGAATGAACTCCTGATAAAAACCTATATAAACCAGAGTTCATTTCTAGAATGAACTCCTTATAAAAACTTATATAAACCAGAGTTCATTCCAGAAACGAACTCCTGATAAAAACATATAAACCAGAGTTCATTCGTCAAATGAACTCCTGATAAAAACCTATATAAACCAGAGTTCATTCCAGAAATGAACTCCTAATAAAAACCTACGTAAACCAGAGTTTATTCGTCAAATGAACTCCTGATAAATCTTCATCTTCTTCATCATCTTCATCGACTTCAACAGCAGCAACAACATCAAAATCTTCATTAACAAAAGCAACATCAAATCTCCTTCGTCATCTTCGTTTCAATCTACATCTTCTTTGACAACAACAACAACAAAACAGAGTTCATCTTCATCATAAAACAACAGAAAAACAGAGTTCATCATCTTCATCTTCATCTTCAACACGAGCAGCAGCAGCAACAACATGAGTTTATTGTGGAGACGCCATTGTTACAGCAGCAGGAAGAAATCAAAACAAATAAAAACACATCCAGAAAAAAGAAAAAAAAAAGATTCAGATCTACTTTCACCTTCGAATCGTCTTCAACAAAAACATCATAAACAATAACAACATCTTCGTCATCTTCTTCAACTTCAACACCATCATCTTCATCAAAAAGAGAAAGAAAAACAAGAAGAGAAAGTATAATATATTTCCCCAAAAAGGACTAAACAGACACATGACTGAGTCAACTGGACTAGAGTCTCTCTAATATATTATTCCTAGGACTAAATGGTATTTCCAACTTGCATAATATGGTGCTGACGTGTTTAGAACTCATGTCCTTGGTACAATCACCCAATGATTTTACAAGTATACTACGGTAACTTCGGCGTTATCATCACCCAATTCTCTACCACAGTGACACCGGCGTTATCTTTAGTTATCTGATCACCTTTTTGTACTCTATACGACGATGCACAAGCCAGCAACTAGCAAGGTCTTAGTTACATGATCCCCTCACTCTTCTATATTCACACTATCTCACACTTAAACATTTTTTTTTGTACAAAAACCAAACGATAGCGTATTTGACGCTAATATTTTGGGGATATGTTCGTCTTACCATGCTTTACATACCCACATAAAATGAGTAAATTCCGAAACGTGTAGCTCCACCATTTACCACTTTGAAAATCAACTGTCAAAAATCAACGAATCTTCAACGGTTAAATTTAAGATCGGTAGATGGTGAGGTTGAAGATTTCGGAATGAGCTCATTTTAAGTGGGTTTGTAGAGCTTTGTTAGACGAGCATATTCACCAAATATTAGCTTTAAATGTTTTACCATTTATGTTTTATCGAAAAAAATAGCTTCTAGAGTGTGAGATAGTGTGAATATAGAAGTGCCAAGTAACCCTCCAATATTGGTGCTTTAAATATTCTTTTCTTTATTTGGCTTCTTATTTTCCTTTCGTATTGTTCTTATTTTTCTCATTAACTAATTACCAAGGTCCAAGAGAAATGCAGGCAGAGACAGGGATCAATGGAGTCAAAGGCAAGTGGTTGACTCTCCTTTCAGCAAACTTTCTCTATACTCCCTTTTTACTGCAGCAACTTTCTCCTGCACACTTCCTACCCATGAAGTTTCCTTCTCCACCCCTTTAAAACCAGGCTTAGCACTCTGCGAAACCTCAATTCAAAGATTCCACACCACAAACCCCTCAAAACCTAAGCTGCTTCATACTCCCAAAAGATCCGCAAAAGTATGAAATCACAACTTCGTATTAGAAAGAAAAAAGTATGAGAATCCAACTCTCTTTCTGAAACATGGGTTTAAATCATTTTTCTCTTGTAAAGTGAACATCATGTTAACCCAAAATGGAAGTTCAAGAAATTTGAACTTTTCCGAAAAATAGCGTGTTGTTTGATTCTTATTAGGATTTTGATTTTTACACAGCTTGTTAATTGGATGATCCCTGACTTACAGATTGATTCTTTGTGTATAAGCAGGCTAACCGACGATTGGGAATCGCATTTACCCGTATGGATAACCATAACAGATTGAGTGACCTACTGTTCCAGAAGGAGGAATTAGAATCAAAACTGGAGGGGCTCCAACTAAATTTGATCACTGCGCGCAAAGAGAGCCAACAACGAACTGCTGCAATCGAACGACGAACTGCTGAAACCAGACAACGAACTGCTGCGGCCAAACAACGAATTGCTGCAACGGAACAACAAGCTGCTGCGACTGAACAACGAACTGCTGAAACTAGACATCGAGCTGCTGCAGTCGATCAACGAGCTGATGGTTTTGGGCTGGAAGTAGCGGATGCCACTCTGACCATCGACCAAGAAGTAAGAAACATATTGGAGGGGAAACACCCGTTATCCAAGAGAGAGGATGCTGCAATCGATCAACGAGCTGATGCTTTTAGGCTGGAAGCAGAGGATGCCACTCTGACAATTGGACAACAAGTAAGAAACATATTGGAGGGGAAACACCCGTTATCCAAGAGAGTGGATTAAGTCGTTTGTGGTGGTTCTTCTCCTTTGCTTCCTTGAACATCTGTTGCTGGTGGGATTTTATGTTTTCTTTATTCAGTTTTAGCGCAGTTTAATTCCGATGTTGTTTGAATTATGGGTTGTAATGAAACACTGGGAATTTTAGTAGTAAAAAGTTTCACTATCTGTTGCTAATCTCATAGTTGTGCACATCTCAATTCCGGCTACTTGGGGCATGGAATTAGTTACAGGAAGTTATCTTACTCGTCTTTTTCTAGTCCCAGGAATCCACTTGGGACTTGCTGGGTTTCATGTATCAGATTGTAGCTAGTTTTAGTGCCATTGAAATCATCGGAATCAGTTCATGTGATTGTGTCTATGTAAATTCATTTGAAGGCTGTCTTCAAATGTTCTTGTACCGGTTGGCCCAAGCGGCCAAGCCTGTTTTTCCCTTGTTCCTGTTTAACTGGCCGGCCAATCTTTCTTACAAAAACTCAATGCGAATTCAGACATTTCTCTGTTGCACTCTACTAATCTAGTCTCTAGATGAAAGGTGCACATTGTTGCTAGCAAGCTCTTATAGTGTCAGTGCTATGAACTTTTTCCTTTTAGCTACTTTTTGTTCTTCCAATTTTTCACAAAGAATTAGATACTTTTAGGAAACGGGAGAGGAAACAAGATCATGATCCAAAACTGATACAAAAAGAATTGCCAACCCCCTAAAACAAAAGATCGATCACCTTAATAAAAATAAAAAAGATTCAAAATACTGAAAAATTGCCACATGGTTATGCCCGTTTTCTCAACTGGTTAATAGCTATCTATTTAGAGGTAGCCAGATAGCATTTCATCACCATTTATCGCCAAATTACTTTACAAAATGCACAAAATGGCTAGATAAACTATGGCTGCCACCAATACCAAAAGATAAAATTTGCTTACTGGAAATTACATTTGTTCATGGAAGGCATGGTTTTATTAGCATTCCTGGCAACAGAGGAAAGTTGGCGGTTTACCTGTGGCATTTGCGACATGGCAATATTGGAAGCTTCACCTCCGTTGAAAGCAGATTCTTGAGTGCAAATCTCATTCTTTGTCGGAGAATTGTCACAGAATCCCATCGATTTAAGCACAAAGCTATCATCATGTAGCTCAAAAGGAGTGGCATTAAAATCGAAGTGCACCAATTGCATATCCTCTGATATCTCCACTTCAACAGTAGCATGTGGACGCGTCTGCACAAGAATAAAAGGTAACGGCACACCCCCTTTAGTTGCAGCAGCAGCATTCCCTGAACAGCACAATTGCTCATTCCGTTGTATCAGATTCTGAAGACCTGCAAACTGCTCCTCAAGCTCTTGCAAATGTGCAGCCTTGCTCGCAATTCTGTTTCTTAAGCCAAGGCTTTCAGCCTTAAGCTCATCACCAGCGCCAGGACGAGGCAGACCCCTCCATATTATCTCCTTGTTTTCATCTTTAGAAATGATATCCATTGCCATAAGAACATTCAGTGCATCATAGACTCTCCGCCGTATATTTTTCTCTTCAAAATTTTGTGGATTGTCAGGTGTTATTGTTGAAAACTCAGCTACAAGCTCATCCGCAACCTCATTGTAAGTAGTTCTGCCTTTAGCCTCCACTTTTTCGCACACTTTGATGCTGAATTGACGCAGTCCTCTACCACCACCAGCCTTATTATCACCTCCTCCTCCCCCTCCTTCCCGTGTTTGCGCTCTTTTTTTCTTCATCCCCGAAACAGCGCCAGGAGATCCCGCATCATCATCAGCAGCTTGAATGTCAAGATGATTTAACCTATTCAAGGTTTTACTGGACGGAGAAGAACCCACACTTCCACTTGTTGTTGAGATTGATTTCCCACCTCCACCAGCGCCAATACGAGATACAGATGAACACCCATTTTGTTGGTTCGCCGCCGCACTAATCACCATTCCTATCTACTATTAACCTTATGAATCAATCAATAATCGCCTAAGCATCTTCGATTAAAACAAAATTGAACAGGTAAAAGATGATTTGGGTACCAAATGGAAAACCCTGAATTGAATTCTTAGGTTTCAAAATTTTCAGTCTTCTTCGTCTTCTTCATTTTTGATTTTGACTCTATTTTGAGATGAAAGAGAGAAAAAGTAAAAAAAGAAAAAAAGAAGACCCCATTTCCCCAAACTTGGACCCATTTGAAAAAGAGTTAATTCACGTCCGACCTGTCCCTTTATTTGCTGCAGCCTTTAACAGTTTGACCGACTGACCTACGGAGGGAAGACATTAAATTCAACGGTTTCGACCCCACATCCTCTAGTCGAGCTCTATGTGGTTCATGGTAACCAACGTGATCTTATACTAAAAAAAAACTACAAAAACCGGACTGAACCTTTTATCCAAAAGCAACTCCAATGGGACCTGCGAATAAGATTTACTCGTTATACACGTATAGTGGGGTAGATAAATCAGCAAAATGAGTCGGGCATCGGTATTGAGTCGGCATCGGCTGGTCCATCCAACAACTACCAGTCCCCTCCTATAAATGGAATTGAATTGAACTCCAAAACCATACCCTCTTTCTACACCCACAAATTTTCTGAGTAATGGTTCAAGCGTATATTAATCCTACGGAATTTATGATTGACGAAGATTTGTCGCTTTGTCGAAACTATGTAGCTTTATATCAGGCTAAGGGTACTGAACGACATCCAAATGTGTTATTGAGTATGAGTTATATCCATAGAATCTATGAAAACTTCTGCAATCATACAGGTAACCCCAATAACCGTATGCAACTGGGTTGTTTTGTCGAATTGAGGATATAAAAAAAGTAGTTGGAGAATCTATAGCTTTGATTCGGCTTGTTAATCGTTATCGACTTAGGGGTGAGACAAATGCTGATGTTGGATAAGGCGAGTTTTTACTTATGAAGCTCATTAAACAATCTTAAAGGATTTTTTGATATCTCGTTTTGGGCATTGAAAAGTACACATACTACTCGAGCAAGAAATTGATATAGTTGTTTTAAATTTTAATTAAATGAACGTCTCAAATTAAGTTTTAATTTACTTTCTAGATAAATTAGTATTGATTACATGTGACAGTTAATTACATAATTGGATTAACTAATTCTAACTTCAGTTTGCAAATATCAAAATAAAGCATAATTTTAACTATTCGGTTTCATTCCGGCTCTTGTAATACGTGCCCTCCTGCATCAAACTCACAAATCCCTGATATGATACTGCAGGTTGAGACCCTTCAACATCATGTCCTCCACTCTGATTTCCAAACCATAGACATGAAAAATTAGTTGGAGAGCCATCGAAGTTCAATGATCTCCTATAATGTTGATAACCTTGGGGAGTTTGTTGAATGGCCTGACGATACGGAGATTGTTGCACTCGACGAATTGGAGAACGTTGCACTGAACGATATGGAGTTTGTTTCCCAAGAGGTACTTGTGTTTCTAGCACTACTTCCAGTGAATATGGAGTTGATGTGCGCTGAGAAAAATTAGGATTGAAGTTCATGGTCGCCCCAAATTTATGCAACTGTTGTAGGTATATACGCATGGTTTCTGTATCTCTTAACTCCATTTGATTCAATTGTTCGATCAATTGTTTTTGAATTGCCTACGTGCCTGTATAAGAATTAGGACGGTCGAGACCTTATGAGACAATAAAAGCGTCTAACGCTCTCCGTCAAGATCAATAGTCTCTAACTCCCAGCTCAAAATTGGCAAATCAGACCCTACCGATGAAGAAGAAGATCTAGTTCATCGTCTTAAAGGGGTCGACGAAGATGAAGCTCCTGCTGTAGGATAACTGGTGAAAGTTGGAATCACTGGTGGTGCATGTGGTGGAACATCAAATTTTGGTAATGCTTTACCTATTGCGACAAAATCCATCTCATAGTTGTGTAACATTCTTGTACCATTGGTCGTATTGGTCTTTGTTACAAGGGGTGAATTTAGTCTCATACCTTGTCTTCCATTTTCTCTTAAGTTCTACGTATTTCAACCCTTGTACGGTAGATATACGTGGAGGTTTATGTAGCTCTCCAACTCGACCAACTAACTATCTAGCACATCTCTCCCCCTAAAAATAAACACCAATATCACTGACAGGACTGTACAACACCATGCGATGGATTGAAAAAATCTTTGATCCTTTGGGTAATATTAGTGCGGAAGTCTTCAAAATCCGCATACGAGGTTCAGATAACATTATGTTTGTTCCTAATCATGCATTGGTATCTCCATAGATGAATGTTATCTCTCTCATTCTTTTTTTTTTTGATGCCAATTACCATGTTCATACCTCACTATGATTGAGAAATATTTCCTCGTGTAGTCATAAAGTCTTGATACACCAATGTTGAAATATGCATACCACCAAAACTAAAGTAAAAAGCATACAAAGGAAAGTCAACTATATTTAGTCTAACTTGATAGATATATGTAAACCGATTTAAAGTCAAATGAATGTATTATTGTATTTACCTCTAGGAGGCCCCTTATACCTTCAATGTTTGGCGCACCTAAGCATGCGATATTGAGACAAACGTCCAATTCGACTAATATAGCAGAGCCCCAATCATAATAGGGATCCTTTTCCATATCTTGCAACTCGTCTAGCCATCCCACTTGAGTACTTGAGTTTGGATTTTGAAAAAAACATGAACCAAATACCCATAACATAAATACCTTAGCAATTTCTGTATCTTTAGATGGGTCATAAGTTTCCGAATCAGGATCTTTACCACCATGCAACTCGTTGAATATAAATTCCTTTAAACCTAAATTTGGAATTCCACAACTTCTTAAACCTCTATGATTTTGTCATGTTGTTATCTCAAAATACAACGAAAGTGCATCTTTGTGTCGCTCTTCTTCCAACCATCTTTGTTGGTCAAATGGAAACATCATCTCCCACCCCAAAAGGTATCCCTAGTATGAAATACAAATCTAATGGAGTTATGCCTGTAAAAAATTAAATTTGTTCATATCATTTGTATTCCTCATACTTTCAACATAATTTTTATTTTTTTTAAATATATGAACATATCTATTTCAAAATAATGAAAATGAAACGTGTGTGTAGTATACCACCAACGCTCCATCAATATACCCACCAGTTTGGGCGAATTTTTATGCGCTCGTACATAGTTCATAGTATCCAATGAAATCGACCAACAATAGTTTTAACACCATGAGGAAGTTTTTGATAAAGTTTGTGAATTTTGTACCAACCACCTCTTGGTTTTTGTAGAGAAATATCCCTCTTTGTTTTTGTAGACTGATGACCTTGACTAGATGCTAATTCTTGACTGGATAGTAGAGTGGCATTGTTATCTTCATCCGAATCTTCTTGTCTCCTTGGTAGAGCTTGACTGTGTTTACTTATAGGAGGTTTTCTATATTTTGTTGACTAATATCTTGCGATCGAGGCATGGTAATTAAATGGGTTTGAATTTGCTTTGAAAATATGTACAAAAGATTAAATTTGTGTTGAAAAGATGTAGAGAAGAGTGAATTTTCTTCGAAAATATATAGAGAAGAATGAAGTTGTTGTGAGTAGAGAAGATTGAACTTGAGTATAATTTATAGTGTTGAGGAATTATAGCCGTTTTTGTTTTCCTGTTAAAATGTTACCGTTATCGAATCAATTTGGTGCGACCGGCTCAATTTGAGCCGAGGATCAAATCAATTTTAACCGAGCATCAGCTCAGACAGAGCTGGTCGCACCAATTTGCAACGATTGATTAAATTTGTTTCAATATTCAGTTTCTACACTGCACAAAATTAAGTTTGTCCATCCACCTGGGGTGGCAAACAATCAAATTTTTCCATGCCCATTGAAGGTGCGCTAATGGTTTGGGATGACTCTAGTTTTGGGAAAAGAGTTGATTTTTAGTTTAAATCCACAAGCAAAACCAAAAAATGTTGGTATAAAAACCATTTTAGAAAGCGGTTATATTACGTGGTCGGTTTGGGGCCTATAAAATCTATTTGGGGTTTATCATAATTTTGTTCCCAACTAGACAATGTTAGGGCTGTTTAATTTGGATGAAACTACCAATTTACTTTTTCAGTAAATTTTAATACTACCAATCTACCCTAATCAAATCCTAATAACAAAACCTAAAACTAAATCAGATTCATTTCTATTCCCCCACCTACCCATTCTTCTTCTCATTTTCTCCCTTTTTTTTTTCCAAATAATATCGAATTATTTTTTTTTCTTCAAATATAACATGTCGAATCGTCCACGAATGAAGCAAGACAGCGGAAATATTTATCCTCGTTCGGAAGATCCAAGAATTGGTGAATCGATTCGTGATAAACAATCATCGTCGCAAATAGTTACCATAGACGATCAAGGTCTTAGCGCAACACAAGCGTCAATGACTCCAATCAAGTACTTTTATATCAACTTAATACTCTAAATTAGATTTTGACAACATGCATTCACTCAAAATATAAATTTTAGGGATATTTATCGTTTGGTACCCGGTAAATGTCCAACACATCGGTTTGGTATCCAACATTTGAAAAATTAAGGGTTGGTACCTAAACCCGTCATTGACTGTTAAGTCAAACCGTGGACCTAACCGGCTGTTACCTTTTAAATTAAAAGTCTTATTATAAATTAATTACTTAAAAGCGTTAATACGCCGTTAGCACGTGACTTTACCTGCGACCCAACAAATCTAATCTTACGGGCAGAAATAGATTTATCCAATAATTGTGATCGGCCATTAGACTTGCAAGTTCATGATTGTTTTTTTTCTTTTCCCTGGTCGGACATTTTTCATAGTTACTTCTGAACTTTTTGTTTTTTTCCCTGGTCGGACACTTTCATAGTTACTTCTGAACAAAAATCCAAAATGGCGAACCAATTCATTCTTAATAAAAATAAAAACAATTGAATCAATAAACATCAATGTTGAGTTAACTCTTTTTTGTTAACCAATTGGGTTTTTGATCTCTGTTAAGATTTATTCACTTTCAGAACTCATTCAATGCAAAACCAAATGATAAGAAAAATCAGCATAATCCTTTGAAAACGATATTCACTTGCACTATATTAAATTAACTAAGACATCATAAAATAAAAAACCCAATTTGGATCCTTGTCCGTCGTGACATCGGTGTCTATGTCCTTCAAACTCAACACCGGTAACTTATTTGAATTAGATTATTGTTGTTTCTTTTTAGACTTTTATCAAACAACTAGTGTGGGTTTTACTGGTGGTAGGGGAGTGAGTTTTTGGCTGATTTTGTGAACCCTTATATACCTTTCTTATCCTGTAAACTCGTATATGATTGCAACCCGACAATCCTTATCAAACATAAACTCTAACGCACCCATTAATATTCTAAACACATACTACATTTTGTCCTTTTTGATTGAGATAAAAAATGACGAATTTGTGGTGTTCGTGTAAAGGAGATAAAAAATAATCTGAAAATTGAAAGAGATGGTGTTAATGAAGGAAGAGGAGCTGTAGGAAGTAAGCTATGGTAAAAGAAAAAAAAATCTAAACAGAAACCACTCTTCGGAATCTCGGATCAATCTTTATTATTTGCTTTTTCGCCATTACCGTGATGAAAGATGGATCAATCAAAACCAGCTAGTATATGGTTATAAGGTGAGGGAAATGAGGGTCTTAGAAGTTGGCTTTTGTAACTACGGTGGCATGCCTTCTAAGTTCTATCTGTTCTCGAGTTACAGAGTGAAGAGAAGATGCAACAAATTGCGACAAATTTTGATTCGAATCATGGGCGTTTTATTCAAGTACGCTAGGATTCGGACACGTGTAAACTCACTAACTGGTTGTTAGGATATAGCTAGCCATTATTATAATTCATAAGGCTAATCTAGTAATAGCGTATAATTTGAGATGGAATTATAACTCGGTGAAGTCCACTGCTTGACTTAACAGTCAATGACGGATTAGGTACCAACCCTTAATTTTTAAAATATTGGGTACTAAACAAATGTGTTGGACATTTGTCGGGTACCAAACGTTAAATAGCCCTAAATTTTATGGAATCAAAGTGTTCTGGGTTTACAAGAATCGGTATACGTCAATATCCTTATAGACCGATTGTTGTAGGAAATATACTAGATATTTTATATATATTATATTTCAAGTCAAATTTTGATGTAGATTATACTAAAATGTGTTTTCCAGTAGTCGAGTATAAGCCGAATTTTTAATGCCGAATCCACATTTCCAAAACGAAGTTACACATTTGTATGTCGCTCTGAATGACAAACCGTTGACCGAATCCGAACCACACGAATTCGTATCATTCCCGTACATATGCCGTCCCGAACTTCTTCCTGTGCCCCGAATTGGTAACTAGGTGCTAGATACAAAAGTTATCAAGCATTTTCACCACTCGTCCAGTGTACCTCCTGTAGTAGTTAAAAAATAATTTTTCCCTATATTGGAGAGAGAAATTCAACCCCGTTTCCCCGTACTAGTTTGACTCATAGAGGTGGAAAATTCACGACTCACGAGAATCACGACTGTCCCTTTAACTGCAGCACGTCATTCACAGTGTGAAACCATTGGAGACACAAATTAACTCAATTTAACTGCAGTACTTTGTTGAACACTAAAGAGAAATCGTTCGTATTGGGGTTATATCTTCCATGGCAGACTAAGAACAAAGGTATAACCCAAACCCTAATTATTATCTTTTTCCATTTCTATATTAGATATAGTTGATTTTACTGGTAAATTGATTTGTTATTGATGTTGATGAGCTAGTCTTGGTGATGTTGATTTTACACATCTAAAGTGATGTTGAATTGTTCCAAGGCTGTATTATTTGTACTCTATCTTTTCTTCAATATAACCAAAAAAAAAAAAAAAAAAAAAAAAAAAAAAAAAAAAAAGTAATCGAAGTTGATGTTTATCACTTTTGCAAAGAGATCTGGTTTATGTATTATCACCCATGTGATTAAATTATACATAAGTAACAGTGAAGTGAAGCAAATCAAATCAAAATTATTTAGCTTTATTAAAATAAAATTACTGTGAACAATCATTTTCACCCAAAAACTTGACTCACCGCTCGTGTTGATAGATATGCACAACTAGCCAAGTGTTTCTCTTTAGACTAAGTCCTAGCTAAAAAGCTTGCAAATTTAAAAAAAAAAAAAGTTTTGTATTTGTTAACACTACTTCTCTCTCTAGATACATCTCGCATGTGAACTAGTTGCGAGATAATTTCGCTGAATGGTTCAGCGCAGCCAAATTTATGGTTCAGCACAAATTAATTTATTTTTTGATCCCACAGCTGAGATGGTTACGCTATTCCATTCAACGCAACCTAATTCTACTTTCCGCAGTTTTATTCAGCGAATGACCATAGGACTTGGCTGCCAATCTAAATGCCAGATTAAGACACCATAGGACTTAACCTCATCATCAGATATACTGTGGTGGCAAAAAAAATATTTTTTACTTCATTGAAGAGAGAAATTCTACCCAATTTCGCGTAGTTTGACTAGTTGAAAAGGGAAATTCATGACAGTCTCTTTAATTGCAGCACGTCTGGGTTGCACGGACGCTCCATTTCTTGAGCAGAGTCCGCATATGACTCGCGTCGGACACAGGATGCGTATGGGACGCTGACACGACGCGTGTCCGACGCACTAATTTGCGCATCCTGCACGCGTCTGGTTTGGACGCACCAATAACTCGGGTTTGACGCGTTTGTTAAACTTTTTCCTTTATTTTTACTATTATTAATTAAATGAAGAAAGACAAACATTTAGATCAATCATTTAGGTCTTTATAAGGGTTTTGTTATAGGAAATGACATCACGTATACCTTTAGTTGGGCATGTGTTAATCTAAGAATGCATTTTGATTGTGCCATGTGTTCAATAGTTCTTGATTGTTTGACCTTGAGCGTGTATAAACAAACGATATCTTCTTTTCTTTTGAAATTTATACACATGTAGCATCATTTTCTAATTTTTAAGATCGAAACACCTGACTTTGTTGTATAAATACATGATTATATATATAAATAATGTATAAATATAATATGTACATACATGTCCGCTTCCTAGTTTTTTGGAATTTTATAATGTCCGCGTCGTGTCCGCGTCTACGGGTCCGTGTCTGTGCAACCCAGCAGCACGTCTTTCGCAGTTTGAACCGTTGTAGAGACTTCAACCATAGTCTGTCACGTGTGCGGCTCGTGTTGACCCACGTACTGACTATTACAATAACTGTGTTGTAACTTTCCGTACGGCATTTAGCCCTGCCACCATTATATCTCGTCTCGTCGCGTCAAACCCCATCAGTTGCTCTCTCATCCACAGTAGAAATGCGCACCCTTAATCCTTAGGTTTAGTAGCGTAATTATGTTTACCTTTGCTGGGTATGGCAAGGGTTTTGAGGGCAGTTTCCAGTAAGTAAGCTGATCGAAATATTGATTGACCATTTTAGAAATGGCGCGAGTTGTCCCGCCAAAATCCTGTTTCCCTTAAATAAACCCGCCATAAGAAGAATTGGCTCGAGATTTCCCCCCAAAATCCTGAGTCCTTTATAAACTCAATGGGGAAATCTGAAGAAAGATCAACACCCTATTCACTTCCTTCAAGAGAAAACGTTAGGTTTGGGTTTATTCTTCCATGGTAGACTAAGAACAAAGGTATAAACCAAACCCTAATTGTTATTTTTTTCCATTTCTAAATTAATATAGTTGATTTTACTGGAAAATTGTTTTGTTATGCATGATGTGACTTTATTTGTATTGCAATTAGGGCTTATAGTGAGTGGTATATATTGGGTTCTTCTTTTGCGTTTGAATCCTCTTTTCTTAGATTCTGGATTTTTGTATGTATGAAATTCTTGTGAAAATGTATCTATGGACTAGTTATTTGAGCTCTATATTCTGTCATATGCAATGTATTCCTGGTTAATTGATTTACTCATCAAGTAGTGTTATTTGTTCTACTGGTTTCTTATGTACATATTGATAGTTTTAAGTGTAAACCTAGACATTGAAACCTGGATCAATCTATGGTATTAAGTGTGTGAACATATTAATTGTTATTGTGTCTTCATGTGAATCATGTTCTGTAGATGTATGCCCATGTGTAAACGTAGTTCATGTCCAATTTCATTTCGATCAATGCAATTCTTCTTCTATCGATCAAAAAAACAAAAAAAAAAAAAAAAAAAAAAATGGAAAAAAGAATTCATGTCCAATTGTGTTTGGGTCTGTTTGGTTGACAACAATTATTAAGCACTTTATGGTTCTAATGCAACATTTTTTCTGTAAGTTTGACACATTGAATTATGAGAAATTCTTGACTGTCCCTTTAATTGCAGGACGACTTTCATAATTTTGACATACTGGAGACAGACATTCATTCAATTTTACCCCTGCCACCATTATATATAGTCTAACCCTATCAACTGCCTCACTCTCGGGCACTTATAAGTGTACATTGTGAACCCTTAACCAGTACCCACACTACACACCACACATTATCACAAATGGGTTCTGCAAAAGATGAAAATGTCCTCGACATAAAAGGATCAGTAAGCAAATGCAAACCTCTTACCAAACGGAAGCGCCGTGATCATCATCTCATCGGAAAAGTACTTCACTGTCCGAGAATCAGAGACAATGAAATAAGAGAAGCTAAGAAAGATGCTATCACAGATATTAAAGAAGCTTGGAAGGAGAATATCTATACTAGCGACTTCATCATTAAACAGCTTAAAGATGATACCTTACGTATTAGTTTTCAAGACCCATTAGATAAGCAATGGGTCATGGATGGAAAACCATGGCTACTAGGTTATCAAGGTCATCTTCTGATGCTAGATGAATGGGTTACTCCTGATAGTGACTTGTTTCAAACTTGTCCATTTTGGGTTCAGGCTCATGGTATTCCTAATAAGTTGATGTCCAAAGAATTGGGTTATGAAATTGGCGAAGTTTTTGGTTCTGCTCAACCGTTGCAAGTTGATTTCCATGAAAATGCAAGACCTGATTTTTTGAGGTTTAGGGTGATGGTTAATGTGCAGAAAAGAGTGATAATTGGGTGTTGGTTAGCTCTTCCTAAGAATGATAATGATGACGATAAGCTGCTGTGGGTGTGTTTTACTTACGAGGAATTACCTTATATGTGTTTCCTTTGTGGATTCATTGGTCATCATACAAATAGGTGTGATGAATATCTAGGCATGGAAGAAATCGACGAGGAAAAACACAACACCATCATCATCAATGGTAATGTTTCTTAGAATGAAAAACCACCAGTGGTTCGTGAAGGGCAAATAATAAGAGATATGAGTATTAGAGGTTATGGGAATTGGTTGGAGGATCAATCTCAGTTTGAGGAAGGTGCAAGATACTATAATCTTGATGGTCATTTATTGTGTACTAGGGAGGGATGGAGAAGGGAAGGCAGAATGGTTGTGCCAAAATATAAGAGCAAAACTTGTGTATATGAATTAAATGATGGCAATGACGTCATTAGCGTTGTTCTCCAACCAAAGCCTTAGATTTTCTGGTGTTTGTTGATCAAATTTGGTGAGAACCTTTTTTGTTTTATGGTGTTTTTAGTCCAAAGACACATATTTGCAAAATCATGTTTTGGACGAAACTTGAATGTTTTGCTTTCTTTTGGGGTAGTTTCTTTGTTTGATGTCATTGGGGAAGTTAAGTTTGGTTTAGTAATGCAAAAATGCTGTGGTTAATGTAGTACTTTTTGATTAAACGCAATCCAAGTTGATTTTTATCATTTTACAAAGATAATGTTGATATGAATTCAACTAAAAAGTTTCACCGTCTTTCTTTTGCTATTCTCATTGTTGTTGTGGACATCTCAATTTTTGCTTGGAATTTGTCACAGGATACAATGTGATACTGAGGGATTTAGTAGTATAGACACTTGTGGCTCAACAACATGAAAGCTTGATTCATACTCTTGTCTTGAGCACCCTTTTGAGGCCGGTCGTCTGGTTTAGTTAATTGCGTCTGAAAGTTGGTTGTAGCTTATATACGTTTAGGAATTTCTTTAGGACTTCGAATGGTGTGATAATAGAAATGTTTTTGAAAATGTGTTGGAAGTGCCCTGGCAAGTGGAGAATTTGCTGCTTGTTCTCATCATTGTTGGCAAATTTGACTGCAATAGGTTAAGCTGTCAGGTTTCTGAGTTGAAGATTAATAGTGGTATGCTTGGCTGTTACATAAAGTTGTCTAATTTCGTACTCGAGTCTCTTGATGAATGCTGCACATTGCTAGCAAGCTCCTATAATGTTGGTGCTTTGAACTTTTTCCTTTTAGCTTCTTTTTTGTTTGTTTTACAAAAGAGAAAACTAGAACAAGATTATGATCCAAAAGTGATCCAAAACAAGCTACAGACCTCAAAAACAAAAGATCACCTTGATAAAAAAAAATGTTCAAAAGATTGAAAAATGCCATGGTTATGCCCCTTTTTTTCCAAATCACTTTACACAATGCACAAATTTGCAAGAGAAGCTACCGCTGCCACCAATACCAATATAACAGATAACAGTACTTGCTGGAAATTACATCTGTTCATGCTAGGCATGGTTTTTTTAATATTCTTGCGCATCAGGGCGAAGTTGGCGGTCTACCTGTGGCGTTTTTTGATACATGCCAATGTTGGAACCTTCACCTCCGTTCGAAGCAGATTCCTGAGTACAAATCTCGTTCTTCTTTGGAGAACTGTCGCAGAAACCCATCGACTTAAGAACAAAGCTATCATCATGTAGCTCAAAAGGAGTGGCATTAAAATCGAAATGCACCAATTGCATATCCTCGGATATCTCCACCTCAACAGTCGCATGTGGACGCGTCTGCACAAGAATAAAAGGCAGCTGCACACCCCCTTTAGTTGCAGCAGCAGCATTGCCTGAACAACACAATTGCTCATTCCGCTGTATCAGATTCTGAAGACCTGCAAACTGCTCCTCAAGTTCTTGCAAATGTGCAGCTTTGTTTGCAATTCTATTTCTCAGGCCAAGGCGTTCAGCCTTAAGCTCATCACCAGCGCCAGCACGAGGCAGACCCCTCCATATTATCTCTTTGTTTTCATCTTTAGAAATGATATCCATCGCCATGAGAACATTCAGTGCATCATAGACTCTCCGCCGTATATTTTTCTCTTCATAATTTTGTGGATTGTCAGGTGTTTCTGTTGAAAATTCAGCAACAAGCTCATCCGCAACCTCATTGTAAGTAGTTCTACCTTTGGCTTCCACTTTTTCGCACACTTTGACGCTAAATTGCCGCAGTCCTCTACCACCACCAGCCTTATTATAACCTCCTCCTCCTCCACCACCTCCAAATGCCTGTGCTGTTTGCGCTCTTTTTTTCTTCTTCCCCGAGACAGCGCCTGGAGATCCCGCATCATCGTCAGCAGCTTGAATATCAAGATGATTTAACCTATTCAAGGTTTTACTAGATGGAGAAGAACCCACACTTCCACTTGTTGTTGACATTGATTTCCCACCTCCACCAGCGCCAATACGAGATACAGATGAACACCCATTTTCTTGATTCGCCGCCGCTCTAATCACCATTCCTATCTGCTATTAACCTTATGAATCAATCAATAATCCCCTAAATATCTTCGATTAAAACAAGATTGAAGTTATCAATTGAACAAGTAGAAGAAGATTTCGGTAAATGAAAAACCCTAAATTGAACTTTTAGGTTTCAAAATTTTCAGTCTTCTTCATCTTTGACTCTATTGAACAGAACTTGGGAAAGGAGTACTTTTGAGAAGAAAGAGAGGAAAAGTAGGAGACCCCATTTCCCGAAAATTTGACCCATTGAAGAGAGAAATCACGTCGACCTGTCCCTTTATTTGCTCAATAACTCTAGACTCACTTCGGAAATCTCCCGAAGTGATTACCGAGTGACACAACAACCCTGGCCCCATTTTACACGGCTCTAATCCCGATGCTCGAACCATTACCAAACTGCCACACGATTTGTTTTTTTGGTGGCTTTCTCGGTGGAAAGCTTCGGTGCGCCTAGCACCACTCTTATTTGCTGCGCTCTTTGCACAGTTTGACTGACTGACCTATGAGATAAGACATTCACTTCACGATTTCAACCCCACAACCCCAAGTCAAGCTCTATGTGGTTTATAGTTACCCACGATGTGGTTCATGGTAACCCACGTGGTAACTGGATACCTTTGGTTTCGGTCATTTTTTTCTCCAAAAAGTGATTTTCGGCTGGATACCTTTAGCTAGGAAACAATTTTGAATCCGAAGTGCGAGTTCAAAACCCTAATGTGGTACTTTTAAAGGCTTTTGATTAAATGCAATCCAAGTTGAAGTTTATCATTTTTCAAAGACGTCTTTGTTTTGATTAAATGATTTCCTACTCTAGTCTCTGGACGAATGATGCACAACACTAGCACAAGTAGCAAGCTCTTAAAGTGCTGGTGCTTTAAACTTTTTCCTTTTAAAAGTTCGGTTTATTTTTAGGAAAAGAGGAAAAAGCCTTGGTTTTTTTTTTTTTTAGCTAAGTCATAATATTAAAACCAAAAACAGTAATTACAAATAGTTACCCATGGGTCCCAAAGATCCCGGACCCTTTGGAGAGCTAAATAGCCGACAAAACATCTAAATATCTAAAAAAATGTCATGGTTATTAGCTATATATATGAGTGAGGAGTTGAAGGTAATTACAATAGGATTTCATTACCCCCTTTTCCCCAATTTACTTTACACAATGCAAAAAGATTGCTAGATAAACTACTACTGCCACCAATACCAATATAACAGTTTTGCAACTTGAAATTACATTTGTTCATGCTAGGCATGGTATTTTTAGCAATTCTGACCAACAGGGCGAAGTTGGCAGTCTACCTGTGGCGTTTGGGACATGCCAATATTGGAACCTTCACCTCCGTTGGAAGCAGATTCTTGAGTGAAAATCTCATTCTTCTTTGGAGAACTGTCACAGAATCCCATCGATTTAAGAACAAAGCTATTATCATGCAGCTCAAAGGAGTTGTGTTGAAATCTAAATGAACCAACTGCATATCCTCTGATATCTCCACTTCAACAGTGGCATGTGGACGCGTCTGCACAAGAATAAAAGGCAACGGCACACCCCCTTTAGTTGCAGCAGCAGCATTGCCTGAACAACACAATTGGTCGTTCCGCTGAATCAGATTCTGAAGACCTGCAAACTGCTCCTCAAGTTCTTGCAAATGTGCAGCTTTGTTTGCAATTCTATTTCTCAGGCCAAGGCGTTCAGCCTTAAGCTCATCACCAGCGCCAGGACGAGGCAGTCCCCTCCATATTATCTCCTTGTTTTCATCTTTAGTAATGATATCCATTGCCATGAGAACATTCAGTGCATCATACACTCTCCGTCGTAAATTTTTCTCTTCATAATTTGGGATTGTCAGGTGTTGGTGTTGAAAATTCAGCAACAAGCTCATCCGCAACGTCATTATAAGTAGTTCTCCCTTTGGCTTCCACCTTTTCGCACACTTTGATGCTAAATTGACGCAGTCCTCTACCACCACCAGCCTTATTATCACCTCCTCCTCCTGCCCGTGTCTGCACAATCTTTTTCTTCTTCTTCCCCGCATCATCATCATCAGCTTGAATATCAAGATGATGAAGCCTATTCAAGGTTTTACTAGATGGAGAAGAACCCACACTTCCACTTGTTGTTGACATTGATTTCCCAACACCACCAGAAGCGGCGGTGGCGCCTCCACCAGATAGAGATGAACACCCTCCATCTCCTTGATTCCCCGACCCTCTAATCATCATTTTCTTCTTCTAATAACCCTATAAATCAATAACAATCTTCGATTAGAATAAAGTTGAAGTTATCAATTGAACAAGTACAAGAAGATCCAGGTAAATGCAAAACCCTAAAATTGAAATTATAGGTTTGGAACTTTTCAGTCTTTGAAGGACTATTTTGAGAGTTCAGGGAAGAGAGAGAGTATTAAAGTGAAAAAGAGAAATTCAACCTCATTTCCCGAAACTTTGACCCATTGATGAGAGAATTCATGTCCGATCTGTCCCATTTATTAGCCGCAGTCTGTGTACAGTTTGACTGACCGTTTGAAAAGTGAAGGCATTCAATAAACGGTTGAACCCCACTGACCCAGGAAATGATTTGTTGACCCATAGAAAGTGAGCCCCAACACACTACCGGGAATTTCTAATAGAAAGTGAGCCCCACCACAGCCCATTGTATTAGAGCCCTGAGAGAATCTACGGGATTTCTCCCGGTCAACCTAGCACTACTGCACTGACCCGTAACAAGGTGAAACTTCTATTCACCATACAATTATGGGACTAGGGCTGTAAAAAATCCGTCTGATTTTGGCCATATTGATAAGGTTAAGGTAAGGGTTAACGAAAATTCGAAATCCGATAATATCCGGCAGAATTCAAAAATTCCAATCCGATAAGGTTAAGGATAAGCTATCGGATATCGGATTTCTTCCGATAAAATCCGGTTTCTGGGAACATAAGTAAATACTGAAATTTAACAGAGTTTTTGTTCAAAATGTTCAGTGTAACTGAAAGACAAACCCAAACAAACACTACTCCCAGTCTCTTAGTCTCACACATCACACATGAAAAAGAAAGTACAAACTACAAAGACACACAAACAGTCTGCAAACTAAAGTACACAACAGTAAAAAGAAAAAACAATGTCTTCTTGTAACAGACAATGTCAACAGGCTAGTGAGTAATGATCTTGCTTGGCTGCTTAGTTGCATGTTGCATCATTGCATCAACTTCAGTCCACGATTTCCATATCTGCATTCACAAACAAGTTAATTCAGTACACTTGCACTTGTTGGTTTCAGTGATACATACGTAGAAGTATAGAAAAAAATCACTTGGTGAAGAAGAAACAATATAAACTTGAAGCATTGCAGAGAGCATTGAATCTGCATTTTGGGTTTGATTCACAAATAAGGACGAACAATAATCAATGGCCCTAACAAATGAGTGTTCTACTGAAGTTTCAACTTCAATTCAACTGAGTTTGGCAGGGTAGATGTAACTGAACTACTTTCAACACTAACATGTGAAGTTCTTGAAAAGGTGATTCGATCTAAACATACAACACTAATAGTTCTTATTCATTCATTGTAGGACAGTAATCAAAGAAAATTTAGAACTAAGCAAAGGAAAAGAAATAAGCAAAGAAAATAAAATTACCTACATCAAAGAAGTCTGGCAACCAATCACTTAAACAAAGCAATGCTTGGACTAACTATGGAGCTAATGTAGTTTTGTGTGTTGTTAGAACCCTTCCACCATCGCTGAACATAGACTCTGATGCCACACTGGTCACTGGAACAGCCAACACATCCCTTGCTATCTTTGCTAGAGTTGGGTACTTAGGGCCATTTAGCTTCCACCAACTCAATATATCAAAGTTAAATTCATCTTGGGGTGACAGAGTTGTAAGAATTGGTTCTTCTAAGTATGTCTCTAACTCAGATTTCTGAACATCATATTCATCATTTTCCAACATAAAATCAACATAATCTGGGTTAGTTGTACCTGAGCTTCTTACATCCATTCGAGACACAGATCCATAGATTCTCTTATATGTGTACTTTACCCATTTTGCCTTATACCTTGGATCTAAAACCACTCCAATGCTCATAATCAAATTACTTTCACTCCAATATGCATTAAACTTTTCTCTCATTTTCAACCTCATTTCTTTGACATAGTCAAAAGAACTATCTTCCCAACTTTTGATGCATTTGTAAACTTCATACACCCCATTGTAATACAGATTTGCAGTTGGATATTTAATCACTGCAAACTGAGTTGAAATATCATTAAAAACCTTTAAACACTTACAAATTTCTACTCCCTGTTCCCACTGCTGTCTAGATGTAAGAAGATTGAAATCAAAATCAAACTCATTAAGTATTTCAAAACCCTCTTGAAGCGTTATTGCATTCTTAAGCATCAGAAAAGTGGAGTTCCACCTTGTGTCCACATCTAAACAAACTGACTTTGCAGACAATCTACATTGTGCCAATGCTGTTTCAAACTTCTCTTTCCTAGCTTGGGAAGACTTTACATATTTAACACACTCTCTAATACCCTCTATGAACCCAGCAGCTTGTGGAGACTTTACAATACAATCAAATGCAGTATGTGGTTGCTACACCTCATGTGAAATATTTTTCCTTCAAGCAACATACAATTCTTACCATCTAGCCAACTAATAAGATTTCTCATCATAACATCATTAGCTGGAGCATTATCAGCAGTCAAAGCAAAAAAATTCCTATCTATGTTCCATTCCAAAGTGCAAGTTTTGATAAAATCTGAGAGAGCATCTCCTGTATGTGGTGCTGGCACTACAAAGTAAGCTAAGGTTTTGGCAGTCAAATTCCACTCATCATCTATAAAATGGCATGCAACACAACAATAACCATCTTTAGTGTGTTTGGCAGTCCACATATCAGTTGTAAGACTACATTTGGAAGTCAAATTATCCAATTGTAATTGCAATTCATCTTTCATTTCAGCATAAAACTTCATCAGATTTGCTCTACTTGTATTCTTAGATGGCATTTTAGCAGTAGGGTTCAAAGACTTAAAAAACTCTCTAAAGTAGAAACGCTCAACCATGTTAAGAGGGTAATCATGCTTAGCAATCATTTTAATAAGGAAATTCCTAGTAACCATAGGCTCATACTTCAAATTAAGTAATTTAGCTGCTTGGTTATTACCTGCTTTTTTAATTGCAGTGGTAATCTTCATCTGACCTGGCTTGTTTTTAGGCTTCTTGGGGAAGGTTTTTAAATTAGCAGACAAGCGGCTAGTTCATTTTTCACTACATGCTTCAATCACCCTTCCACAATGATTACATTCACCTTCAATGACAACCTCTTCCTTATTCACCTTGCCTTTTACTTGCCTTACACTAATTTTCCTAGTCAATTCATCCCATGATGGTAACCTTGTTGCACACAATTTCTTCAATGCAGCAATAATGAGTGGATGATCTTCATCTGTTATTTCTGCTAATATCTTACTCGAAGAAGGTGTTGTTGAAGCAATTGTTGAACATTCAACACTTTCAGCTTCTTGTTCTGGTTGTACGGAATTTGGTTGACTGCAGCTTTGAGTTCCAACTATATTGGATGCTCTTTGAGACATTTTGAGAACAACATGAATCAAGTATTAGATGACAGTTGTTCATACCCACAAAAATAAAGTTTAAGACTTAAAATGAGACTGAGACACAACATATAT